>QRFJ01000725.1:0-124949 GCA_006176705.1 Cocos nucifera | reverse complement strand
GCAATTTTATTTCTTTCATAAAGAATGTTACAATGGTCCTTAAAGAAGGTGAATCACATAACCTTCTAGTGCTAAGCATGAAACAGAAATCAAATTCCTGCTAGCTGCAGGCACATAATAACAGTCTTTCAAAACTAAGTCTAAACCAGATGGTAATCGAAGAGGGTATGTTCCCACGGCTACTGCAGCAACTCTTGCTCCATTACCGACGCGTAGGATCATGTCTCCATCCCTCAACCTCCTGCTATCCTCAAGACCCTGCATAGAAGTGCACAGATGAGCACTAGAACCAGAGTCAAGCACCCAACTGGATGCAGAAGAAACCGTAAGGTTAGACTCAATAACGAGCATACCTCCAGAAGGACCTTCCTTCTTGTTCTTTAGGGTGGCCAGGTAAGTAGGGCAGTTCCGCTTCCAATGGCCGTCGCTGTTGCAATGGAAACACTTTCCTTTGCCATCGACCTTCTTCTTCGGTTCTGCCTTCTTCTTCTTTGATCCTTCTACCTTTTGCTTTTTCACAGACTTCTTTTTCTTTCCATAAGACTTTCTTTTGGAAGAAGTCCGTTCCATAGCAAGAACTGAGCCTTTAGAACCTTTCATAGAAAGCTCAGCGGTAACCAGCATATTCATCAACTCGGCCAAGGAATTTTGAAGTTTATGCATGTGGTAATTCATGATGAATTGCCCATATGCATCAGTCAAGGATTGCAGAATAATATCGTTCTGCAAGTCCAAGTCCAACTTCACACCGAGCTTCTCAAGCTCTTCCATGTCCTTGATCATTGTCAGACAGTGATCTTGGACTGACTGCCCATCACGCATCTTAGCCTTAAAAAGTCGTTTCGTGACTTGATATTTGGCTGCGCGACTCTGTTCACCAAACATCTCCTGCAGGTGAGCCAACATTTGGCGAGCAGTCCCGATATCTTCATGTTGGCGCTGGAGCTCATCAGACATCGAGCCCAACATGTAGTATCTGGCCTTATTATCTTCGTCAATCCATTTTTCCAGAGACGCTCTCTGTTCAGTGGATGGACGAGCTGGTAAGGTGGGAGGGTCCTGGTCCAAAACATGTGTTAACTTCTCTGAACCCAAAACAATTTTGTAGTTCCTGAGCCAATCTTTATAATTGGGTCCAGTCAGTCTATGTGTGTCTAGGATACGTGCCAGTGGGTTGGACGCAGACATTTTCCTGTAGAGAGTCAAAGATTCTAGTTAGATACTGTAATTTTGACTTGACCAATTTGTTTAGGGATTTTATTTTTAAACAAATTAGCTCCCACTATTTTCTCGGATCCCTACACTCCCTCTGTAGAGATGCGAAAATCTCCGCGATTGATGATTTCTAGTGGGTGGTGCGGTCTCACCAACTGACTCATCACCTCACCTAACAGTTATTGGTGATGGGTTAGCCAATGAGTGAACAACTCTTGTTCAATGATTCTCTAATCATGGTGCACCCAAACTTGGTCTCTAATTCATGAATCTCACCGTATCCGGAATATTGATCCACTCCTTAGTTAAGTCAGACCCACCATTTGCATAGACTGGGTTCCTAATTGAGTCTCTCACCGTATCCGAAATATTGAGCCCAACTCATCCTCCAGCCCATAGCATCCAATGCCTAATAGACATGGTTGCGTCTTCCCGGTGCAACTGAGCCACTGTATCCAGCCGAGAACAATCAACCCCGGGAAGGGCCCGCACATCTACAATGGTGGAAGACCTCAGACTTAATCTTTTCTTAGGGAGAATTGATTCAGGTCTCATTAAACTAGACTTGGCTTAGTCATAACAATTATGACTAACCTAGTGGCATGGGTTAGCTCGGATTATTGACCACCTCAGATCAGAACTGTGTCAACAGATATGGCCAGGTAAGTGAGACCGGTGGAAGGAATATGCCATTAACTCGTACAAGAACGCATTCAGGTCGAGTAGCTTCCAATTAAAAACCAGTCGGTCGTCTGTGCCAAACTTACCTTAGACACCAAATTGTTGAGTCAGAACCAATTGGGTTAGCCTACAATCCAGACTCTAACCTCTGAGCCTAATTAGGTCTTGCTTGATCGTGACTCGATCTTGACCCAGACTTAATCCTATTAGGCTGGTCAATTTAAGCATTGTTGATCCCATCTAACCAACTCTTGATTCGGTTTGATCAACCGCTTAGACCTAATTGAGCTACCCAAGCCCGAACCCAGTATTATGAATATGTCTTAGATCTGAAATTCTCAATTTTAGACCTAATTAATATTCCATAAACTTAATTCTTAATTAAGTAGGGTTCATAAACAAAATATGCACAATAAATCCTAGGGTTTCAGGATCTAGGGTTTTGCAGAAAGTAAGTTTTGGGTTTCTGATTAAGGACGAACACGCAGCACCCCTACACATCATAAGAACACCCCATCGAATGGGAAGAGAGGGCCTTTAAACCCTTCTTCGTTCTTATGACCGGACGGCCAAGGGGAACGCCTTAATCAGGAACATTCAATAAACATTCAATACTACAAAACAGTTATAGATCTATATCATATATCTCATATACAAATTTAGATCTAACCATGGCATATTTTGCATACATCTCATGTATCATAATCATGCATGTTTTCAGATCTAAATTATCACATAATAATCTGAAAAATTAGATTTAAATTGATCTAATCAAAATAAATTCTAATCTAGACAATTATGTAGAACTATTCTACAACTAGTCTAGTCATGCATCTATCATATCTCATATGATATTTAAAATTAAATAATTTTTATTTGCTGTTTATCAGATGTTATTATAACACTTATAATATCAGAAAACAGTAAATAAGAAGATCTAAAATATGATTTAATCATATTAAATCAAAGACATGCAAAACTATTCTATAGAACTATTCTATTCTAGAACTAGTCATGCATATCTTCATGTTCTTAGATCCAAATCATTTAATTTTAATTTTCCTGATTTCAGATCTGATCACATCTCATGTGACATCTGAAATCACGTTATTTTTAATTAAAATAAAATTAAAAATCAGATCTAAACTATTTTTAGAACCATGGCTCTGATACCACTTGAAGGGAAATCCTGATTTCCCTGACCAGGTTCGTTCAGATCTGATCAGATCAAGAGATATATTTCAAAAATTTTTCTCTTAGATCTGTATCAGATCAGGGATGCTTCAGATCTGATTCTTATTTATTTAATAAAAATTAAATGAAAAGGATAAATTAAATCACATTCAATTTACCTGAATAGGGTAATCCTATTACCCTGTTGATGATCCTGTTTGCAGCGGAAGGTTCTGGATCAAGCCACGCAAGCGCCTGGCCTCTACCGGTATCCACTCGGGCTGGATCTGGAGATCCTCTTCTTCTCTATCACGCCTCCAAAAATCAGATCTGGATCTGATCTGGAGGATCTTCAAAACTCCTTTTGAAGATCTGCAGTCGTTCTTCGCAGCAGCGCAGCCTTCTTGCTTTTGATCTCCTTTTCTTGATCTAAATCGCACCAATCCAAATCCAAAACACTTTTGGACGTGGAGAGCAAGGGGAGATGAGAGTATGGCGTGGAGAAAGGGGAGAGAGGCAGCCTTGGGGCGTGGGAAGATTGCTTCTTGATTATTTCTTGATTATTTTTTCACTTGGGCGCTGGGTCTCTATTTATAGACTAAGCGTGATCCAACTCCTCTTCCTCCCAACCAATCACAACCCTTTGTGAAATCAGATCTAAATCTGATTGGTGGGAATAGAGTCCCCTGGATTCCTACCTTAGAGAGTGCCTAAGACCAGTCAAACTTGGATTCTTAGAAGAACTCTCAATTGGAATCCAAAAGGGAGATGGAGTCCTTGTCCAACAAGGACTCCTAGGCGCCTCCTACTTGGGCTCACGCCACCCTTGGCGTGCGCCCTTCTCCTTGCCAGGTTCTGGCAGGGGGACAAGCCCCCACCAGCTCTCCAATAGGTGCATGACATGTGGTCAAAAGTCAAAGTGTCAATGGTCAACGTTTGACCAGTCAAAGGTAGACTTTTGACCAAAGTCAAAGAACAAGAAATGGCAGGTGACCAAAAATGGCAGGTAATGTCTTACAAATAAGACAACCTATTTCTGACTTGGACAACCTCCAGTCAGACCATATGAAGGCCTCTGATTGAGCACAAACTCCTTTGGCTCAGTCAGGACAACTTATTTATGATAGCAAAAGAAGAACGTTAGGTTCAATCGAGTGCTAGCACGATTTCCTTGAACCTAATTGAATCTCATTCAGATCAATTGAACTAGATCAGTTCAATTGATGATCACCAGATTCAAACCCTTGTTTGTGTGACCCAGTTAGGTTCAGTTCTGTATGGTAATGGGATATGTCATGATCTCTATCATCGACATCATCGAAACTCCTTTCGATGGATCAGAACTCTTCTGATTCGAACAGCTAGAATGATCGATCATCTAAATCATTCTAATTGCTCCCAAAATCCACCAGTGACACCTAGCAGTATATGGTGGCAACCCATCAGAGCTGAATGCGAACCTCTTGGTGCAGCTACCTGTGTGATTAAGTTCTTCTATCTTGAGCCCCGATCAGATTAGGGTTAAGGTGAACTCGTCAAACCCTAGTCTCTGTCATATTATGTAATCATTCGATTCGAGTCCAATGTGAAAATCTAAATAGAAACTCTTTCTATTATTTCACTCTGCCATGGCCATGGGCTTCTGGACTTGATTCTCATGATCATCATAGGGCTGCTCCTCTACCACCGAGGTAGATAGATTCCATCTTGATGCAATCCAGTTCCTACAATGAACATGCTATAGCCAACATACACCTCAGGGTTCCATATGGCTAGGAGACCGAGTAATGGTGTAGTCAAACTATAACACCCTCAAGGTGAACTGCCGATGCATCTCAGGTCAAAGAACCAGACACACTACTGCAGCATCGAGTCAGTCATTGACGAGAAGGTAGACTCCCTAATGACTACTCGAGGTGGTCACGCTCAGTGCCCTCGTTCTCTAACGAGTACCTGTACTCTCGCTCCGGTGTCTCCACACCGTAGACTCAAGACTCATCTACTAAAGAGAAGCGATTGTACACCAACCTTCCGGATCAATCACCATCCTCGTGATGATCCTATGGTCGGGAGCATTTTATGAGTTAATAATGATTATTCATGTCTTAAATTTTCAACTCTTGAAAATATGAATTATCATTACCATTAACTCAAAGGATGTATCACAGACACTAAATACACATATGTGATAGAAAATAACCCATTTTATTGATTATAGTCAAAATTATAATTTTGCCCCTAGAAGTGTATTACAAGTGTCAGCCAATTCTGGCTTCTAGGGCACATATATCTAACACACTGGATTGTCCTAAAGCAATTCAAAAGTCTAAGTCCCATCTTCTCTGTTATCCTTTAGAAAAAAAGAATAGAAGAAGAAGAAAGGTGCACCGCATGCTGGACGTCTGTATAGGATCAGACCAAGAAGTGCAAGCCCGACCAGAGCCAGGTGGAGTGCTTCATTTGCAAGAAGCAGGGGCATTAGAAGAGGAACTATCCTCAATATATTGCCATCCTGGATCTGAAGAGACTGAGGAGGAAGAAAGTGATTGCTGCGCAAGATAATTATATGATAACATGTTGCAACTTCTTAATTTATGAAACTACTATCTGGGTATTAGATATCAGAAGTCCTTATCATATTTATAATTTAATACAGGATTTTCAAGTTAGTAGGAGATTTGGTGAAGATGAGAGATTCCTGAATGTTGGAGATGGAAGATAAGTTTTAGTTCTAACTTTAAGAGTCATGAATCTTGTAATCAATTCTCATACAGTTATTCTTAGTGATTGTCACTTTTGTTCAAGTCTTTTATTGAATGTAATTTCTATAGGCTTTTTGGCTAAGAACAGTTATCAATTTTTAATAAAAATATTTTTTTATGATATCATTTTAAATGGTGTTACAGTTTATGTTGAATAATTAAATAATAGAATTTATCTTTTACCACAGTCTGTTAACGTAGTCCAAACCTTCGATAAATATTCTAGAATAGATGATGTGTCAGATGTCTACCTTTGGCATTGTAGGCTAGGTCACATCAATAAGAATAAAATAAATAGGATGGCTCAAGAAGAAATTCTTCAAGTCAGTGTTTGTGAATCACTACCAACCTGTGAGTCATGTCTTCTTAGAAAGATGACCAAGTTACCTTTTATTGGAAAGGATGAACGTGTTAAGAAACTCCTGGGTCTAGTACATACTGATGTTTGTGGACCCATGAGTACAAGCACTAGAGATGGATATTTTACTTCATAACCTTCACAGATGATCTATCGAGGTATGGGTATGTCTATTTAATGAAGCATAAGTTGGAGTTGTTTGAAATATTCAAACTATTCCATAATGAAGTAGAAAAGCAAACTAGAAAGAGTATTAAATCTCTTCGATCTGACCGAGGGGGTGAGTACCTTTCTAATAAATTTTTGACATATCTTGGAGAGAATAAGATTCTCTCCCAATAGACTCCTCCTGGAACACCATAGCATAATGGTGTGTCCGAAAGAAGTAATTAGATTCTATTAGATATGGTTCGATCTATAATAAAGTTTGCTGGTCTATCGATCTTTCATTGGGGATATGCGCTCGAGTCAGCTTATTATATTCTGAATAGAATTTTGAGTAAGTCTATTTCTAAAATACCATATAAGATGTGGACAGGGCATAAGCCAGTACTCTCGCATCTTAGAGTTTAGGGGTGTCCGACTTATGTCAAATATTTAGTAACGGACAAGCTTGGACCTAGCTCTGACAAGTATAGCTTTATAGGATATCCAAAAGAGATCAAAGGGTATTACTTTCACTTAGCTGATGAATAAAAGATGTTTGTCAATCTTAAAGCAGTCTTTTTAGAAAAGGAGTTTTTTGATGAAGGAACTAATGCCTCTAAGGTCGAACTTAAGAAAGTTCGATAGGTGGAAGAATCGACACATGTTGCTAAATCTGAATCGAATTTGATTCGATCAGACTCAGATCCTACTAAACTTGCATCCATAAGATGGTCTGGTAGAGTACCACATCAGCCGAATAGATACTATGATTTCTTAATCTGAGATGGTGATTCTATCAAACTTGATGAGAATGATGAGGATCCGATCACCTATATGGATGCAATGTAAAGACCCAACTCTAAAAAATACTAGAGGCCATGAGATCCAAAATGGAGTTCATGAAGGTCAACGATGTATGGACATTGGTTAACCCACCCGAAGGAATAAAATTTATAGGATGTAAATGGATCTTCAAAAGAAAAAAATACACAGACGGAAAGGTGGAAACTTATAAAGCCCATCTGGTAGCCAAGAGATATCATCAACGTTATGGTATTGACTATGATGAGATATTTTTTTCTGTAGCAATGCTCAAGTCCATTCGGATCATGCTTACGATAACTTCACGTCTAGACTATGAAATCTAGTAAATGGATGTGAAAACAGCTTTTCTAAATGGAGAGCTGGTTGAAGAGGTGTATATGATACAACCTATAAGTTTCATATCCATAGATGAGTCTAAGGTGTGCAAGCTTTAAAGATCAATTTATACACTAAAGCAGGTATATTTGAGTTGGAACATATATTTTGATAGGATGATCAAGACGTATGGCTTTGTTAAGGACAAAGAAGAGCCCTGCATATATAAGTGGGCTAATGGTTCAGCAGTTGTATTTCTTATTTTGTATATGAATGACATTCTCTTAATCAAAAATAATGTTCCTATATTACAAGAAAAATGGATCTGGTTATCATCATAATTCTTCATGAAGGATCTAGGAGAAGCTTCCTACATCTTAGAGATGAAGATCTATAGAGATAGATCTAAAAGGCTGCTTAGATTATCCCAGTCCACGTATGTAGATACTGTGCTGAAGAGGTTCAACATGGAGAATTTCAAGAAGGGCTATCTATTGATAGGCCATGGAGTTTCTCTCTTGAAAAAGAATTATCCGATAATACCTCAAGAGAGAGAGCGTATGAGTAGAATTTTATATGCTTTGACAGTGAATTCTATTATGTATGCCATGATATGTACATGACCAGATGTGGCATACTCACTAGGGATGGTGAGTAGATACCAATCTGATCTAGAAAAGAATCACTAGATGGTTGTTAAAACTATCCTAAAGTATTTGAGAAATACTAAGGACTAGTGCTTTGTTTATAGTGAATCAGACTTGAAATTTGTGGGATTTACAGACTCCAATTTTTAATCTGATCATAATGATAGTAAGGGTTTATCGAGATATGTGTTTACTCTTAATGATGGTGCTGTCTGCTAAAAAAGTTTCAAGCAGCACACCATGATCGATTCAGTGTGCGAGGCAGAGTATGTTGCCACATCAGATGCTGCTAAAAAAGTGGTATGGCTGAATAAGTTCATCACCAAGCTCGGAGTAGCATCCTTCCTAGATGGTCCAGCTCTACTCTTCTGCAATAGCTCTAGAGCCATTGCTCAGGCGAAGAAATCCAAAGCACACCAGTGGATGAAGTACATCCTACGCCACTTCCATCTTGTCCGAAAGATCATGGATAGAGATGATGTTGATCTTTAGAAGATCGACGGAAAGGAGAACCTGACTAACCCATTCACTAAAGCTATTGCGGTGAAGGAGTTCAATGACTTTAAGTCAAAGATGGGTATACGATACTGCACTGATTGGCTTTAGGCCAAGTAAAAGATTGTTGGGAATAGTATCTCAAAGCCAATCGTCAGTCTATTAACGATTGAGCTATTTCAAATAATTATATATGAATTATTAATTGAATAAAAATTATTTTAGCTTTTTCATCATAAATCTTTCATCTTCTAATAAACTCCTATCTGTTATGATGAAGTCTTTAGGACTATTTAGAATCGATAAAGAAAAATTTATCGTTTAGTCCTTAAATATGTTCACGATCAAATGATACGTTGTTATCAAGAACGATAATATTTATAAAGTATAAATCAGTGTGTGCCATATAAGTTGATTGTCCTATTACCAAAAAGTGTGGAGACACTAAATGGCATGTAGATGAGATGTGGAGGTACATCTACACTGAACATGACCAACTCCAGAGCTTTTCTGCTGTCAAGAATTGCTCTGATGAAATATGGGCATAAGTGTCCCTTTGATTTGAGATCATCATGGTAACTTTCAAGCAACTCACTGTGCTTTGGTGCTAGACTACCTGAATTTCTAATTTAGTAATGAAAGATTTTTAGGTACAGTCAAGTACTTGATGAGTTGGTGCATGAATCAAGATGGGATTGATCACTTCTAGACTTAGGAGCTATGTTCAATAGTGTTTCAATTTAGTAAATTCTTGATTAGAATAATTCTTGTGAGGGATCATAGGACTAATTATTTTGAGACATGATTTAGATGTATCTTCTAGGAGTGACAGTCAAATCCTAAAGTCATCCTATGCATAGAGATTAAAGGAATGAATTATGCGATAACCATATTCATATAGGTTCTAAATATTGTGATTGTACTATTCAGTCTATCCAAACATCAGGTATCATTGCTAGATGGTTACTTTGATTAGTATAAAAAATTAGTTCTTGTGCTATCGGCTTAGGTTCGAACTACAGGGTCATACACACTAGAGGTTCTTACCCGATCTAATGGTTGATCAAGAGAAGATTGATTAGTAATTTAATCACTAATTAACTTAATTTGATTGAGTGATTATTTTTAGATCAAGACTAATTGAATTGGATTCATTTGGATTTAACCCCATTAGATTATAAGATGATCTAATCATCAAGGAGGTTTAATCTCTGATTTGATCAGAGGTTTGGCTTGATTAATTTCTGATTTGATTAGGATTTAACTAAGCCTAATTAAGCCTAAATATGTTAGGTTTTATCTAGTCTAATTGGGCCTAGTCAAATTAGTTTGGATTGGATCTTAATTGGATAAGGTTTGAAAGACTGTTTTGACTAGTCTTATGTGCCACATCACCCTGATCTTGCGCCCAGCCTTTTCTCCATGAGAATTGAGAATTCTTGGGAAAAAATCCATGCACAAGAGGCTGCACACTCTTCCTTCTCACGTTCTTAAGTGGATAAAATCAGATAGTTACTATTTGAATTCAAATGGAGTTTGAATTCGAATAAGCAACCACCTGATCCTTATCCCTCCTCGCACTCTCAACTCTATTTGGCACAGATTAAAAGGAGTTTTGTGAAGGGACATGTGATAAATCTTAGAAGAATCTGGGAAGAGAAGTTCCTTTTCACGTGGTCCACCCGATTATGCATGAAAATACTGAGAGTTTCTTGAGAGAAATTCCAAGAGTGTTGCAAAGGGTTTTGGATGAGTGCATATCCTAGAATCTATCTAGGATTCGGGATTTAGATCTGTGAGTTAAGAGGGTTGTGACCTCATAGATCCAACCAAAAGACCTTCTCTTCATCATCCGCTATGTTCATTGGTGATCCAGAATATCCAAAGAGCCCGTGAAGCAAGATCGAAGGAGTTCGATCTGAAATCAGCCATTAAAGATTCCTGCAATGAGCTAGTACTCAGGAACTGATCGAGATCAGGGTCTCATGTGGATTACCCATGGAGGTCAGATGCATGTATGGCTGCATCATGGCAATCAGATCTACACCAAGGAGATTAGATTGTGGAGATCATCAACCTGCAAAAGGATAATGTATTCTGAACACGTAGAAGTAGTAAAATAGTTTTAGTACACTTGCTATTTTATTTTTCAAATATGCATGCATATATGATACATTAGATTCTGATTGTGTAGGATTTTTAGATTTGATCTATAACTCTTATTATTAATTTAATTAATAATAGTTTTTGCTATGTATGATTTTTAAAAAAAATTTTAAAAGTAGAGCTAGAAATCCTATGCGTTCCCTTCAAGGACTTCATCACAAAATTGAAGTTCATTAGAAGATGTACATATGTGATGAAAAGTATCAAAATAAATATTTTATTTATCATAAATTATTTATATTTATAAGATGAGCTCAACTATCAATAGGCTATAATTGGCTTTGGGACATATTTTCCAACACAAACACTATAGACCTCATCAACATCATCACCGGTAACAATTAGATCATTAATATAGAGGCAAACAATTACTATGCCTTTGCTAGTGTGCTTCACAAAGAAACTATAATCTATAGAAGATAGATAATAACCATAAAATAATAAATATTTTGTAATATTTTCATACCATGCCTTATGAGCTTGTTTGAGATCATATAAAGCTTTATTAAGTTTGCAAACAAACTCAAGATGAGATAAGTTAATAAAACTAGGAGGCTGCAACCTATAAATATCCTCATCAAGATCACCATATAAGAATGTATTTTTAACATCCATCTGCCATAAAGACCAACCCTTGCTAGCTGCTAAAGAAATAAGCACTCTAACAGTAGTTAATTTTGTAATTGGATTGAAGGTCTCATCAAAATTAACTCCATATCTTTGTGAGAATCCTCTTTCTATAAACCTAGGTTTCTAGAGTTCAATAGAGCCATCACACTTCCTTTTCACCTTATAAATCCACTTATAACAGATAGGAGAAACATGACTAAGTAAAGGAACTAAATCGCAAGTCTCATTCTTCTTAAGAGCTAAAATCTTTTCTTTCATGGCATCCTTCCAAACACTAATTCCCTTGGCCTCATCATATGAAATGATTCTAGTTGATCAATGATAGTAGAAGTATAACAATATGCAATAGAAGAATAATTCCAATCTCCATACCTGTCAATTGGTTTCTTTTTTCTTTTGCTTCTTAACAATGGTGATGAATCTTTGGAAGTTTTAGGCTCATCTTTAAGTAACTTCATATCTTCTTCTTCTCTGAAAATATGTTTATTTTTCTTAGAATTTGAAACATGTACACCAATTTTCAATGGATTTTTATCAGCATCTGAAGTAGGCAAAGAAGATGCTAGCGATTTAGTTGAAGAAGAAGAAGCTGGATAAAGTGAACATGGTTCACTAGTTTTTTTGTGAATAACATCCTTCTAAGATTCTTGATTCTCATCAAAAACTAATCTAGACTCTCCAACTAGGAAGTAAGACCCATTAGAAGACCACCAAGGAAAGCTCTCATCAAATAATGTGTCTAGAGATATAAATTTTCATTGTCTCAAGCTTAATGCATCCCCAACCTTTCCTTGCTTCATTATAGCCAAGAAACATAAATCTGATGGACTTTATATAGATTATAAGAGAATACATCATAATCATGCACAAAGCAAATACATCCAAACATATGAAGATGAGAAATATTAGGATAATTTTCAAACAGTTTTTCATAGAGAGTCATATTATCAATACTCCTCAAAGTTCTCCTATTGAGAACATAAACTAATGTCTGTATGCACTTTGCCCAAATTCATATTTCACATTCTTTGCATAAATCATACTGCGGATAGTCTTAAATAAATTCTCATTCTTCCTCTTTGCCATACCATTCTGTTTAGGGGTGCATGGGAAAGTAAACTATCTATGTATGCTATAACCAATTAGATAGTTAGAGATTCCTTTGAAATATATTTACCACCTCTATCGATTCTTAAGCAGCCAATCTTTAATTTAAAAATATTTTCAACTAAATTCTTAAATTGGCAAAATTTTTCAAATAATTTTGATTTTTCTTTAACAAAATAAACCCAAGTAAACCTACAAAAATCATCAATAAAATTAATTGCATACCTCAAACCAATGAAAGATGGAGTATTAATCCTCTTGGTGAGATCTGAATGCATCAACTATAGTGGCCAAGAAGATCTTGTTTAAGGTAGCTTGTGCATCTTTCCATACTGGCATTTAATATAAATAGTACTAGCTCAGTATTGACCTTTATCTTTGAAAGCACATTAACTCTACATATCTTGAAGTTTATAATAATTCACATGAGTCAATTTAACATGTCATAAATTAGCGGTATCATGTTTAAAAGTTCGATCAATATAAGAATTACCATCAAACATAACATAAAGCTTGTTAATTTTCCTATTTTGAGTAATAAACTCTCCAAAAACTTTAACATTAGTATAAATCTCAACAATATCAGATCCAAATAAAATAGAATATCCTTTATCTATAATTTGTTAAACAAAAATTAAAATTTTCTTTATGCCATGCACATATTAAATATTATTCACAAAAATAGAAGAACTGGTAGATGATGTGAGAGATAAATCATCAATACTTTTGATATAATAAAGTAAATCATCGATAGTAGCAATAGCATTAGAACCAATATAATCATATAAATAATCAAAAATTTCTCTATGACCAATCAGATGATTAGAATACCTAGAATCAATAATCTAGTCATGAGCAAAATTAATACGTGGCAAATGAGAAAAAGTAAAAACACATATATGTTGACCGTTAAGATGACTAGAATCAACAATAATAGTAGTAAGTCCAACTACCAATTTTCTTCTCTCCCTCGTACTTTGATATAAGGAATGCGACATTAGACTATTTGAGCTTCACCCTATAATCTTAAATTTTGTAGCTAAATTTTTCACACCTCACTACTACAGAACAGGGCTATGACAACGGTCCAAAAAATTACTGCTATAGACTATGACAGCAGTTAGCTAACCATTACCATTGCAGCTATCGCCGTAGATCTATGACAGCGGTTATTGTAGTGGCGGTTATTATAGTGGTTCTAAAAACCACTGCCATAGCGGGCCTATTGCAGTAGTTTCTAAACCACTGTCATAGCTTGACCTATGGTAGCAGTTATGAAATCGCTGTCATAGATTTATTTATGATAGCAGTTATCTAACCACTGCTATAGGTCTAATGCAATGGTTGACACAGCCTACGATAGTGGTTGGCACGTCTACGACAACGGTTGTAAAACCACTGCCATAGCTTTTGAATAATTAATAAAATATAAAATTTTTAATTTTTTATATATTTTACCTAATAAATGCATAGATATATAATATAAAAAAATATTATAAGCATAAAAAAATTCTAAAATGCTAAAATTTTATTATCGAATAAAATTTATTATAATATTTTTTTAAAAAAAATATATCAAAAGTTTTCTAAATCTACATCATCGTCGTCACCGAAAGATGGAGCACGAGCTGGAGCCAGAGCTTAAGCTAGAATGCAGGCCAACATATCCTCAAAGTCCATGAAGGCACCTCCAAAATGCGTGCTGAGCATCGACATCATGTCTCTCACGATGCCCTCCAGATGAGATGCACGCTCCTCAGCCCGATCTATCCATGTCGCAGCATGATCTATCCATGCCAATGTCTCCTCAAGCTCCTCTTGACTGATGACATGGAAGCCTATGAAGAGACGCTCACCTCAAACCAATAGATGGTCGGTGTACGTCCGGGCCTGCATCGAATCCTTCCAAAGTGCTCAGGCCCTAAGACCTGAGACAAATGGTCATGGGGGCCAGAGGTATCCGGGCCCTCGCTCGCGAGTGCATCAAACTGATCCTATAATTATAAATTTAAATAAAATTTTATAAGAAATGCTATAATACTAATCATATATACTAATATATTTAATACTTACAAAAATTCTCTCGATCGTGGCATTCATTGGCCTACCCTTCTTATTCGTATGGCTGGATTGAAAGATCTCACTACGGTTGGGCATCACTCCATCTCTCATCAGTTATAATAATGAATTAGTTTATAAAAAATATAAAAAAAAATATCAATTTAATTTATCTAGTAAGATTTAAAATTTATTACTTCTCTATGCACATGACTAGCCATAGACTCACGATCAAGAGTGTGCGTATAATTTTAGGCTATTCGATTCTTCCGATTCTGATGGAAGGTAGCCTAACAAGTATTCAAATAAATAATAAATATTTAAAAAATATTTAAATATAACTTTAAGCTAGCATATTAAAAAATTTAAAAGTTAATAATTTTACCTCGAACTCCTGACTTCTCCAATGTGTAACCATCCTCTCCTACTAAAATGGAGGACAGTCCTGTATCTAAGGAATAAGCTCCACCTGAGTGTCTTATCGATGCTTGAGCCATCCTCTATGGAGCTTGATCTTATAGTGCCGGTATAACTCTTTGATCTTCTTCAGTCGGACATCTCGAGCCCTCTCATGATTAGGAAAGTCATACCACCTCTGCATAAAGTTATCAAAAGTCAGTTACAAAATTATTTTAATCAAACATAGTATAAATATGTAAAATGCATAAATGTAATTAAGATACACTTATCCATATCTCCTCCCACACTCGGTCCCTAACAGCAACATCCTTCAATCGTCAGTCTCTGGACTCTACGAGAATAATGTCTGACCACCTCACAAGCACTATAAAAAGAATGCATCTCCCACGTGGTCTCTCCTACTGGCCTCTCCTCCATATCATACTGCATCATCACCTGATGCTGACGGTTCCATACATGCACCATACGTGTGGGATCGCAAAATATCCGACTGGATGATGCACCAGTAATAAAAATATATTATATAAATATATAAGTATACAAATACTATATAATAAATAAATAAATAATATAATAAAAATATACACTCAGATGCCAATGGAGTTGAAAAAAATAGTGCAGGATTTGCCAAGCTACTTTTGAAAAATATTTTAAAAATAGCAATGATGTAGTAAAAAATAATTAATCTAATTAATTATCTACTTATCATATCAAATTATTTAACCATATACATTAGGATCTAAGCATAATATGCATGCATACATCAATAGATCTGAAAATAAAACTATGTAATAAACTATTTACTGCATCTACATATTCAGAATATAATATCTTTTCGTGGATAGTCGATCACCACAATCTAAGTCCATTAAATAATGCTCTCATATCATGTCACAACCTTACACATGTTCGGCCTCTATGGTTGGTCCACATGGAGCTTCTGATCCCGATCAGTCCCACTGGAGTGCTAGCTCATCATTGGGGCCTTCGATGGCTGATCACGATCGATCCAATCGATCGTATACTTTCTAATTTTTAATATATTTTAAAAAATTAAAACATAAATATTGGAGGATGATGAAGATGTCTTTCAAATTTGGTGGCGATTAGATGCTCACAGCACTCGATCTCTCCATCCGAAACCAAATTCCCAAATCTAGGATTTCACTCTGCCCAAAAACCCTGACACACTAAAAATCCTATCACGCCCTCTCTGTGTGGAGTTTTTCCATGAAATAAGTTTTTATGGAAAGATAACATTTAGATGTATAATCCCTATTTAGATCATATCTAAAAATAGGATATCCTTAGAGGTAAAAATCATAAGAGAAGAGAGGGATGAGGAAAAAGTAAAGTGCTATAGGATCCTGTTCACCTTCACTCTATGATTTTTTTTGCCCATAAGTGATGCCCAAATACTCTAAAATTTTTATCATATAATGGTACCCCTTCTCCTAAACCCATAAAAATTCTCATAATTTATTGACGTGAATACCATAGGAAAACCATATGGAAAATGATAAGGATCGAGTGGTTGAGAGGTTTTAACCACTCACTTGATTTCAAAAATCAAATGAGCCTCTTATCCTTATCCAACGCCCCCTCCCTTATGTTTAACATGTAGAAGGACTCTCCTTCTATGTGCACATTTTATTTCTCAAAAAATATTTGACAAACAAAAGGGAGGGCATGGGAAGCAGAGTGGAAAAGTCAAAAATAGTGGGCGTATGGGAGAATTTGAATTCAAACTTCATTTGACTTGGTCATAATTGGTTTCAACCAAACTAATTAATCTAGACTCAATTAAATCAAGAAAAATCCAACTAAATTAGACTTAGCCTAATTTAATAAATTTTAATTAAATTAAAAATTAATTAGATCTACATTCTGATCAAATTAGGGTCAAAACTTTCATAGCGATGAGGTCATATCATGACCTAATCGGGTCAAATTCAATCAAATCAAATTCAATCAAACTTGATCGAATCCTCGTTGCTCAATCAAATTGAGCTAATTAGCAATCAAATTGCTAATTAATCTTCCAAAAATATCTAAGTCCAAATCAAATGGGTTATTGGACAACATAGTTCTATCAACATCAAACTCTTGAAGAGTCCTAAATCAGTGGGATTCTTGAACCCAGTCCCAAACGAATCGAACTCATGATCATAGAGTCTCAGACTAGTGAAACTCTTGATTAGAGAGTCTCAATCGAGTAGGACTCAAAGTTTCAGTCCAGTCCAGTAGAACTCTTGGTCACAGTCCCAGTCCAGTGGGACTCTTGACCATAGTATTCTAGATTATCAAGACTCATGATCAGAGAGTCCCAGATAAGTAGGACTCAGAGTCTCAGTCCAGTAGGACTCTTGGTCACAAAGTTTCAATCCAGTGAAACTCTTGACCATAGTATCTTAGATTATCAGGATTCATGATCAGAGAGTTCTAGACAAGTAGGACTCAGAGTTTTAATCCAATAGGACTCTTGACCATAGAGTCACAGACCAATGGGACTCTTGATCAATGATCGGATCAGGTAGAAACTCCTAATGTGTGTGACCCCGTAGGTCCGAACCTAAGCTGGTAGCATAGAAACCAATTTCTATACTAATCAAAGTGACCATCTTGCAATGGTACCCAACATCTGGATAGGTCGAATAATCGCAATCGCAATATTTAGAACGTACGTGAATATGATTACCGTATAATTCATTCCAATGATCTCTATGTAATAGATGACTCAGGGTTAGACTGTCAATCCTAGAAAATACATCTATATTGTGTCTCAAAGTAATTAGTCTCATGACTCCTCACTAAGACTATCCTGACCAAGATTTTGCTTAATTAAAATACAATTGAACACAGCTCCTGAAATCAGGAGTAGTCAATCCTATCTTGATACACGTACCAACTCCATAAGTACTTGACTGTATGCAGAAATCTTTCATCACTGAATTAGAAATTCAGATAGTCTGGCACCAAAATACAGTGAGTTGCTTGAAAGTCACCATGGTGATCTCAGATCGGAGGAACATTTATACCCATATTCCATCGAAGCTAATCTTGATAGGAGAAAAGCCCTGAAGTTGATCACGTTCAGTGCAGATATACCCATACATCTCACTTGCATTCCATATCAGTATCTCAACACTCCTTGGTTATGAGGACAATCAACCTATATGGCACACAACAATTTATACTTGATAAATATTGTCATCCTAAGTAACAACGTATCATTTGGTCGTGAACTATTTAAGGACTAAATGATAAATTCTTCTTTATCGAATCTAGATAGTCCTAAGAACTTCATCACAACGCAGGAGTTCATTAAAAAACAACAAAATTTATGATAAAAAATATCAAAATAATTTTTATTAATTTATAATTCATATATAATTATAAATATATGGTCCAACCATCAACAAACTGATGATTGGCTTTAGGATATATTTTCAACAATCTTTCACTTGGACTAAAGCCAATCGGTGCAGTATCTGATACCTATCTTTGACTTAAAGTCATCGAACTCCTTCACCGTAATAGCTTTAGTGAATGGGTTGGCCATGTTCTCCTTCCCGTCGATCTTCTGATGGTTGACATCACCTCAATCCATAATCTCTCAGACAAGATGGTAGCAGTGCAGAATATACTTTGTCCATTGGTGTGCCTTTAGTTCCTTCGCCTGAGCAATGGCTCTAGAACTGTCGCAATAGAGCAAAACTGGACCATCAAGGAAGGATGCTACTCCAAGCTCGGTGATGAATTTTTCTTAGCCACACCACTTCTTTGGCAGTATCTGATGCAGCGACATACGCCGCCTCATAAACTGAATCGACCATAGTGTGCTGCTTGGAACTCTTCCAGTAGATGGCCCCATCATTAAGGATAAATATATATTCCGATACACTCTTGCTATCATCATGATCGGACTAAAAATTGGAGTCTATGAATCCCACAAGTTTTAAGTCCGATTCATCATATACAAGCCACTGGTCCTTAGTATTTCTTAAATACTTCAGGATGGTTTTAACAATCTTTCAGTGATTCTTCCTTGGATTAGATTGGTATCTACTCACTACACCTAATGAGTATGCCATATCTGATCACGTACATGTCATGGTGTACATTATAGAATCCACTGCTGAAGCATATGATATTCTATTCATACGCTCTCTATCTAGAGGTATTATTGGATAATCTCTCTTTGAAAGAGAAATTTCATGGCCTATCGATAGATAGCCTTTCTTGAAATTTTTCATGCTGAACCATTTCAGCATAGTGTCAATGTACGTAGACTGGGACAATCCAAGCAACCTTTTAGATCTATTTCTATAGATCTTTATTCCTAGGATGTAGGAAGCTTCTTCCAGATCTTTCATGAAGAACTATGATGACAGCCAGATCTTTATTTCTTATAATGCAGGGACATCTTTTTTGATTAAGAGAATATCATCCACATACAATACTAAGAATACTACTGCTGGACTATTAGCCCATTTGTATATGCAGGACTCCTCTTCGTTCTTAATGAAGCCATACGTTTTGATTATTCTATCAAATCGTATGTTCCAACTTTGAGATGCCTGCTTTAGTCCATAAATGGACCTTTGAAGCTTACAAACCTTAGACTTATCTATGAATGTGAAACTTTCAGGTTGTATTATATACACCTCTTCATCTAGCTCTCCGTTCAGGAAAGCTGTTTTCACATCCATCTATCAAATTTCATAGTCCAGATAGACAGCTATGGCAAGCATTATCCGAATGAATTTGAGCATTGCCACAGGAGAGAACGTCTCATCATAGTCAATACCATAATGTTGACGATATCTCTTAGCAACCAGATGGGCTTTATAGGTCTCCACATTTTCGTCTGTGCCTCTTTACCTTTTGAAGACCCACTTACATCCTATGGATTTTACCCCTTCGGGTGGGTCAACCAATGTCCATGCATCATTGACCTTCATAGATTCCATCTTAGATTTCATGGCCTCAAGCCATTTCTCTGAGTCGGATCTTTGCATTGCATTCATATAGGTGATTGAGTCCTGATCATTCTCATCAAGTTCAATAGGATCCCCATCCCAGACCAAAAAATCATAGTATCTATCCGGTTGATGTGATACTCTACCAGATCTCCTTAAGGATGCTTCTACAATGGGTTCTGAGTCTGATCTAATTAGATCCAGCTCATACTCAATAACTTATGTCCGTTCTTCTACCTATCGTACTTCATCAAGTTCGACCTTGGAGGCATTAGATCCTTCACTAAGAAACTTCTTTTCTAAAAAGACTGCCTTAAAGCTGACAAATACTTTTTGCTCATCAACAAGATAGAAGTAGTATCCTTTGGTTTCTTTTAGATAATCTATAAAACTAGACTTATCAGACCTAGGTCCAAGCTTGTCTGTCATCAAAGGTTTGACGTAATCCGGACACCCCCAAACCCTAAGGTGTGAAAGCATTAGCTTATGACCTATCCATATTTCATATGGTGTTTTGTTAACAGATTTACTTAAAATCCTATTTAGAATGTAACAAACTGACTTGAGCACATATTTTCATAGAAAGATCGACAAATCAATAAATCACATCATGGATTGAACCATGTCCAACAGGATCCGATTTCTCCTTTCAAACACACCATTATGTTGTGGTGTTCTAGGAGGGGTCCACTGAGAGAGAATCTTGTTCTTCTCAAGATATGTCAGAAACTCATTGGAAAGGTACTTACCCCCTCGATCAGATCGAAGAGTTTTAATACTCTTCCTAGTTTGCTTTTCTACCTCATTTCGAAATAGTTTGAACATTTCAAACGACTCTGACTTATGCTTCATTAAATAGACATACCCATACCTCGATAGATTGTCTGTGAAGGTTATGAAGTAGAAATATCTATCTCTGGCACTTGAGCTCATGGGTCCACATACATCCGAATGTACTAAACTCAAGAGTTCAGTGGCTCATTTATTTTTTCAGTAAAAGGTGACTTGGTCATCTTACCAAGAAGATAGGACTCACAGGTCGGAAGTGACTCACAATCATTAACCTCAAGAATTTCTTCTTATGCTAACCTATTAATTCTATTCTTATTAATATGACCTAGCCTACAGTGCCAAAGATAGACATCAGACACATCACTAATTCTAGGGCATTTATTGGAGGATTGAACCACGTTAACAGGTATAGAAAGTAAATAAATTTTATTATTCAATTATCCAATCAAAATTATAACACCATTCAAAATGGCATTACAAAATTTTTCTTTTATTGATATTTCAAAATCATTCATGGCCAAAAAGCTTACAGAAATGACATTCAATAAGAAAGTTGGACAATAATGATATTCATTAAGAAAAACTTTATTTGAATTGATTACAAGGTTAATGATTCCTAAAGCTAGAATTGAAACTTGTCTTCCATCTCCAATGTTCAGGAACCTCTCGTCTTGATCAAATTTTCTACTGACCTGCAAGTCCTGCATAGAATTATAAATATGATAAGGGCTTTCAGTATCTAATACTCAATCAGTAGAATCAAATAAAAAAAAATTATAAAATGTTATCATATAATTATCTTGCCCAGCAACCGCTTACTTCTTTCTCAGCCTGTTCGGATCTAGGAAAGCAATGTACAGAGGATAGTTTCTCTTCCAGTGCCCCTGCCTCTTGCAGAAGAAGCACTCTGCCTAGCTCTGGTTGGGCTTGCTCTTCTTGGTCTGACCCTGTGTAGTCGTCCCAGCATGCAGCTGCACCTTCTTATTTTTCTTCTTCTTGTTCTTCTTTTCTTTCTTAAAGGATTGTTGACCAAAAGAAGATCCTCCCACTACATTCACCATCTTCTTGTGGAGTTGGTGATCCTTCTCAAAGTTCTACAGCAATCCCAACAAGCCATGGTAGTTTACTGTAGGCTTTGTCATTCTAAAATTAGTTAGGAAGGACTTGCACAAAAAATTAAGGATCACATCCTTACCGAGCTGCTCGTGTAGGGGAAGCCCAACTTGCTAAGGTGCTCAATCATCTCGATCATGTATAATATATGATCGGTGACTGAGGCCCCATCCCTCATCCAAGTGTTGAAAATGGCATAACTTGTTTTGTGCCTTTCAACGTCGTTCAGTGTGCCAAAAGAGTCATTCAATATTTGAAGCATCTCCTATGGCTGGACATTTTCAAACCTGCGGCTAAACTCGTCATTCATTGCCGCTAGCATTATATATCAAACGGTGGCACAGTCGTTAAGCCACTTCAGATAAGCATCTCAGATCACTCCCCTAGTATTTGGGGCTGGCTCCTTAGGTGCTCAATCCATTACCACATAAAGGATCCGCTCATGCTCCAGGATGATTTTCAACTTATGATACTAGCTATCATAGTTGGGTCCCATTAATTTATCATGGTCTAACAATAACTAGAGCGATAGATTAGTGGCCATGTCTGTACAAAAAGAAAAACTAAATCTAATTAGTATATGAATTATTAATCCTAAAGACTTGGACTTCAGTCTAAAGGTTCTCTCATTATTTTATATGAATTGGTAGTCTCTACTTCCAATTCGAGGAATTACTCTAATTTCTTAGTGGGTGCTAGAATCCACATAAACTACACATGAGCCCAACTTTGGTTGGTCAACCCACATGCACCTATGGGTAGATTCAAAATCAATTGCTTCTCTAAACAACTTCTAGTAACATTGATTTTGCCTCATAGACCTAATCAGTAGGCTTTGGCCTCCACTAAAAAAGGTTCGGTTAGGTCCAACCATTAACATGACCATATTTGATCTTATCTAACCAATAAATGATCAGGCCCGACTTTGGTCGGCCAACATAACCACCATCAGAAAGACTTAACCAAATTATCATTTTATGAATGATAATTTCATTAGTCAATAATCATCAAGCCTTTGGACCTCCAATGATTATTATACTAATGAACCCATTATCACTCAACTTAATGAAAAGCTATGATTTAGTTATCTATATAACTATTTCATTTTTAAGGACCCAATAATTTTAGAAGATTTAGTTGATCAATTTAAAAAAATTCAGTGAGCCAATTTTGATCCTCCCACTGACTTCACCAAGTTAGAAAAGAATCTAATCTAAGCTGACATTAGGAGCACCTAAATCAGTCAGACTGATTTACCTAATAGACATGGGTGAGTCCGAATCACCAAGTGATCTAATCAAAATCTAACTCACCAGGATGCCAGGTAAGCGAGATCAGTGGAAGGAATATGTCATTAACTCGTCAAAGATCGAATCAGTATGAGTAGGTCCCAATTAAAAACCACTGATCAAACTACCAAACTTACCTTAGACACCATCTAGTTCATTAGTTTTAATTTGACCAACCTAGTAATTTCGGATTCGACCGCGTAGCCTTGAATCAAGTTTATTTGGTCCTTATTAAAGGCATGGACTTGACCAACTATAACTATTGTAATTGAGCCTATAAAGTTCTTGACCTAATCTAAATTAACATTTAATTAGATTTGATCAATTACTCTAAATTAGTCCATCTTTTAACTA
Organism: Cocos nucifera; assembly: GCA_006176705.1. Classification (NCBI taxonomy): domain Eukaryota; kingdom Viridiplantae; phylum Streptophyta; class Magnoliopsida; order Arecales; family Arecaceae; genus Cocos; species Cocos nucifera. The sequence continues at coordinate 101,420 of QRFJ01000725.1, read as the reverse complement.
ACCTTAGGTCTAACCTAATTTATAGACCTAATTCAGCTAACCCAATAACCCAGAAGTTTATGATTAATGACTTAGAGTCTTAATTCATAATTCTAGATACTAAATTATTATAGTTAATTTTTAATTAAGTTTATGGGCTGAGGGTTAGGGTTCGGCATTTTAAAAATATTTTTAATTTTGAAAGATTATTTATAACTTAGTATTGTTCACCAATTGAGTTGACTCATTTCAAAATTAAATCATCTTAATTCACAAACAACACTAGTTGTAGGGTTTAATCTGAAACTATATACACTACATAATCATAAAATCATGAATCAAACTTTATCTAATTATACATTTATGATCATAAATTAGATTAAAGCTTAATATAATTAAATCATAAAAATATTAGATCAAAACTAGTAATTTCATGATTAATGATATAGATCAGCAACATATCAGGACAATCTTTTTACTGTAAGGGGTAAATCCAACAACAGGACAACCTACAGTCCGTGCGATCTAGATTTTAAATTTTTAGATCTAATTACTCTAATTATTAGATCAATATTTAGATCAAATTTAAATTATTAATCTAAATATGCAAGCATATCATGTTTAAAGAATCTTGCTCTAATACCAATTGAAAAAAATAGTGCAGGGTTTGCCATGCTAGTTTCGAAAAATATTTTAAAAATAATAATGATGTAGTAAAAAATAATTAATCTAATTAATTATCTATTGATCATATCAGATTATTTAATCCTATACATTAGGATCTAAACATAATATGCATGCATACATCAATAGATCTGAAAATAAAACTATGTAATAAACTATTTACTACATCTACGTATTCAGAATACAATATCTTTTCATGAGTAGTCAATCACTATAATCTGAGTCAATTAGATAATACTTTGGTAGGATTAGACTGTTAACCCTAAAAAATACATCCATGTCGTGTCTCAAAGCAATTAGTCTTGTGACTCCTCACTAAGACTATCCTGACCAAGGTTTTGCTAAATTGAAATGCAATTGAACATAGCTCCTAAAATCAGGAGTGGTCAATACATGCACCAACTCCATAAGTACTTGACTGTGCTTAGAAATCTTCCATCTCTGAATTAGAAATTCAGATAGTCTAGCACCAAAATATAGTGAGTTGCTTGGAAGTCACTATAGTGATCTCAGGTCGGAGAGATATTTATACCCATATTCTATCGAAGCTAATCTTGATAGGAGAAAAGCCCCAGAATTGATCACATTCAGTGTAGATGTACCCATACATCTCACCTGCATGCCATATCAGTATCTCAATACTCGGTTATGAGGACAACCAACCTATATGGCACATAATGATCTATACTTGATAAATGTTGTTGTCCTAAGTAATAACGTATCATTTGTTTATGAACTATTTAAGGACTAAATGATAAATCCTCCTTAGCTGAATCTAGATAGTCTTAAGGACTTTATCACAACATAGAAGTTCATTAGAAGACAATAGAATTTATGATGAAAAATATCAAAATAACTTTTATTAATTTATAATTCATATATAATTATAAATATATGGTCCAATCGTCAACAAACTGATGATCGGCTTTAGGATACACTCCCAATAGGAGTAGCATGTGTCGAAGATGTGGGTGACGATGGAGATTCAGATGTCGGTGGAGTAGATGCCATCGGTGGAGTAGATGCTGATGGTGGAGATCCCTAAGCAGCCGATGTGGAGGTAGATGGAGTATGCTTCGACTGCTCCTCAGATATTGAACTCCACATAATCCATCGAGAGGCAAGGGTGAAAGCTAGATAGCATTTCGGTGCCATCGTGACCTGCAATGTTAATGAATATTAACCAATATAACATGTTGAACAATAATCAAAGATATACCTAGGTACCATTCGTATAATTACATATAGATATATGGATACTGAAGATTATGTATACTAATCAATTGATGGGTCTATCGCTATGCAATGCAATAAACAAAAGCAACAAGATGGGGCTTCTCTTAGCAGCCAGAGGTTCTCTTAGCGGCTAGTATGGCACAACATGGCATGACCTACCGATACGATATGGCCTACCAGCACGACATGGCATGGCCTAAGGCATGGTATGGTCTATGGCGTGACATGGCATGGCACGGCACAGCATGACACGACTTAAAATTGGAATCTTAGAGAGATAAATCAAATTCTATTCATATCCATCAAGCCGGCTTGCTTAGAAGTCGATCTGGCTCCATGCTTAAGACAACCGACTCCATGCCTGAGACATCCAGCTTGGATCCTACCCCAACCGGCTCGATCTCGACCTAAGCTGGCTCGACTGCGTATCCAAGCCTGCTCGATTGTGTGCCATCCTTCATTCTTGGTTGTCTCCACCCTCTCCTTATCTTTTCAACTGCCCATCTTTCACTCAATCTTCATCACCGACGAGGCCAGACCCCCTCCCTGATCCCTCTCTCCCTCTCTCAATCTTCCTCATCGACGATGATGGCGAGGTCGAACCCCTCCCTCCCTCTCTCACTCTCTCGATCTCCCTTTCCTGCGAGGTCGAACCCTCTTCCTCCTAGTGATGCCGGTAAGGTCAGACCCCCTCCCTCCCTCTCTCTCTCGGTCTTCCTCGTTGGTGATGGCAGCAAGGCCGAACCCCTCCCTCCCTCTCTTCCTCTCCCTTAGTTTTGGATCCCAAAATCGGGTCCGGACATCCGGGATCCATTAGGATCTGGGTCTGGTACTTCAAGTATGGACCCATTGGGTATTCGAGTTCGGCTCCGATACTAGTAACTAAAATTGAATTCGAATCTGAATATCCAGATTTTGATCCGAATCCAATCCGTTGATAGATCTAGTCCAGTAATTAATAAATAATACTATGAAATTAAAATAAAAATTATATCTATGGCTATAGAGAGAGAGGATCGCACCAAAAGCTCTGAGGATCGTCGGCGATGGTGCTAGAGGTAACCTGTGAAATAAGAGCAAGATAGTGGGATAGAGAGAGAAAGAGAATGAGGAAAGATAGAGAGAGGGGAGAGAGAGGGAGAGGGGGGCCAGAGGGGCACCTGATGGGGAGGCCAGGAGAGGGGGAGGGCAGGGGGCGAGCGATCGGGAATGGAGAGGGCAGGAGGTGGGTGGTGGTGGCCAGGGATGGGAAGGGCAGGGGGCAGCGGTCGGGGAGGGCAGGGGGTGGGCGACCAGGGATGGGGAGGGTAGGGGCGGTTGTAGTCGAGGGATAGGGAGGGCAGGGGTGGTGGTCGGGGATGGGGAGGGCAGGGGTGGGCGCGGTCGCGGATGGGGAGGGCAGTGCGAGGGGTGGGACGGATGGGGGTTGGAACGGGCGGGGGATGGGCAAAGATCATCGAAAAGGGGCCAGCGCGGGGAAGACGAGCGGGAGGGGAGGGGTGGCATGGCACGGGCATGGAGCGGCAACTACCGGGGATGGGGAGGTGATGGGGGAGGATGGGGGCACTGAGAGGTGGGGCCGGTTGGGGGGTAAGGAGGGGCGGCATCGACCGAGGGGAAGGACTTGGGTGGAGTCTCATCGATGATGGAGAGGAGGGGGGCAGAGAGAGAAAGAGAGAGCGCACACGAAAGAAAAAAAATTTAAAAATTTTTAACCTAACCAACGGCAGTGATTTTCGAACCGCTATCATAGATCTATGGCAGTGGTTACTGAAAATCACTGTAATAGATCTATGACAATGGTTTTCTGACCATTGCCATAGATCTATAGCAGCGATTTTCAGTAATCGCTGCCATATGTTGGAAATAATATTTTTTATTTTTTAAAAAAATATTATATAATTTTAAAATTTAATGCTCATGTTCTTCATTCATGATCTAAATAATTATCATTAGAGTGTCATCACAAAAGATCGCCTTGATTCGATGGCCCTATCTTTATCGATCAGAAAAATTTAATTTCGATGATCACGAACGATGATGCGATGATCTGATAGATGGAGACCTCCAATTAGTCTAAAAATCTAAAATGATGCTCTTGGTGATATTTGTAGCATACTATCAAAGTTTCACTTCAATCGGATATCATTATTATGGTCAATTTAGTATGAAATAATTTTAATCATTAAATTAGAAATAAACGATCAAAGGACTAAATAGCATTCGATTATGAGATAATTTTTTAGTTAAATAATCTTTGCTATAATTTTAATTATTTTATATGATAATGATAATAAAATTTAAATCATTTTCATATGAACTATTCATGTTAAGCAAATATTGTAAAAGTACGAGCATAACAACCAATGGAGTTTAAGAATGGTTATCAGACAAGGTATAGTTTTAGATCATTCTTAGTCTCACGAGTTGAATTTTATAAACACCACCATAAAAAATGATTAAAGTAGTATGAGGATTTATGGTGCTTCCAAGCCTTGGGAGGCCACGGGAGGAGTCACAATGATGGCTTTGAAGATTTCCGGGGCTTGGTTGGTGCTTCGGAGACCTAGGATACAAGGTGAAGTAAGAAACCAAAGTCAAAAAATCAAGACTGTAGAAAGAAGATTTTCTGCAGATTAGCCGGCTCGGTCTAAAACTGGGTCGGCTAAGTCTCAGTACATAAATAAAATAGAGAGCTGTGCGTTCAGGACTGTTGGCACAGCACAGGATTAGGATGGCTCAGTTTCAGACTGAGCCAACCCAGTGGAACTTAGCCGGCTTAGTGCTGAGACTAAGCTGGGTCAGTGCACGGGCAGAGTTACACGAGGATCTATTTTGGGCTAAGGTCAAGGTTGATCTTAGGGATCTTCAGGCCTGATTTGAGAAGTCTTAAGGGGGCTAATTCATGTATAGATCGGATCTAGATCCAAAGAATGAGAGCATGGGAGACATGTGTACATGAGCTCGGTGAGTGCTTTCATGTATTAGGTTAGTTGGGGAGTTTTTTGGTTGGGCCTAATGGCTATGTATAAATACATAGGTTGTATTAGGATTTTTAAGATTGAAATCAATACAGACCTTTTCTCCCTCAACTCTCTTCTTCTCTTCTCTCTAGAGTTTTCACCCTAGGGTTCTTGATGAAGCCCTAGAGAAGGGGGCATCTCCCTCAAGCCCAAGGAGGGAGGCACCCCATTATAGATTCAGGTGGAGGATCAGTGGTTTTCTATCCATAGAGAACATCACAGGTTTCTTCAACTCCGTGCTAAAGATCAAGGGCTTCCACAATATGGTATCGGGGCTTGTGATGCCAAGGATGATTGGCGTTCGAGTGATATCATGGGTCCACAATTTGGTATCAGAGTTAGGTGATGTTTGGAATATTGTGGATGACAATATAGTATCAGAGCCAAGTTTTAGAGCCTGATGGTACATGGAATGGAAGGAAAAGTCATGCAAGATGAAATCAAAAATATGCACAAGGATTTCATGGTATGTCTCAAATCTACCTTGTTATTGCTATGGTTTGGCCAACCGGGAGCAGCGAGTTGAAGGTGGAGGTTAAGAGGATTAATGAGAAGGGATTTCTCTAGGGTGGAAGGATTTGGTGCATGATTTGCTGATCAATCTTGATGGAAAGATCGGGGTGTATGATGGTTATGTAATAAGCAGGGAGCGCTGGAGTGCTGCAGTAGCGCTTTCCTGAAAATGTAGGGCTAAGAGAGGCTCAGCAATGTAGCAGTCGAGGGGGATATCTCAGTAGAAAGCATCAGGGTTTTCTAGGAAGATGGGCAGTGTAGGACTGTTGAAGAGAGATTTTCCAAGGGGTAATAATCGAAGGAAGGCTGAAGAAGCGACTATACATCCTTCGGTGTTAGGAAGGCGGGAAAGTAGTCGGAGATATATTCAGCGGTTCAATCAGAACATGGATTTGTGGAGCCTTGGAAGTGATGGAGATGGATGATCCATGGAGGTCTAGCAGGTCAAGGCTAGATGGCTGTAGAGCAGTGCAAAGATGAGTTAGGAAGCGCTGAAGTGCTGCAGGAGCGCTATCCTGGAGGCACGAGGTTGAGAGAGGCTTGGTGGTGCAGCAATCGAGGAGTGTATCTCAGCAGATGGTGTTAGGAGCTTCTCAAGAAGATCGGGAGCAGGTCTCAGGGAGAGCCAAGAGGTCTCAGCAAATGCTAGGAGGTCTCAGACAGTCAGAAGTATCATAGATCAGGTTTTTTCTACTGTGGTACCAAGGAGAGTCATGGTTTAGGTGGAGGATGGTTCTCCAGATGCAATTAAAGTAATGGCTAGTGTAGGGGTAGAAGAGAAGGACTAAGATGAAATTTTTTAGGGTTCAGTCGCTGGATTCAGAAGATTTAGATAAGCTCTTAGATTTCGAAGGTGCCCATGGGTTGTGGAGGTATCCGAGACAACTTCGAAGAGGACCGTAGAGCATGGAGGATTCGAAGGGACAGCGACGGTGTTTGAGGTATAGTGGTAAGTTCAGTAGTGCAACATTGAGTGATTGGCCTCAAGGGACTCGATGATAGAGTCAACTTTTGCAGCATCGGATGGACTTCGGATATAGGTGGAGCTTCGTAGTAGTGGCTTCACAAGTGGAGAAAAAATTTGACATGAGTTCAGAGCATCGATGATGTACAATTCTAGATAGATCGGCATATGTAGGTGGATAGACGTAGCTCTGAGGAGATCGTGTCAGATGGTACAGCATGTGCTAGTGTAGAAATGCTATAGGTTCTTCAGGAAAGTTCAGAAAAAATGATGCAGCTACTAAGCAAAAGGGTTCCTACAATTTCAGGATGGTGCCAAGTGTTAGATATATGTGCCCTAGAAGCCAGAATTGACTGACACTTGTAATACACTTCTAGGAACAAAATTATAATTTTAACTATAATCAATAAAATGGGTTATTTTCTATCACATATGTGTATTTAGTATATGTGATACATCCTTTGAGTTAATGGTAATGATAATTCATATTTTCAAGAGTTGAAAATTCAAGACATGAATAATCATTATTAACTTATAAAATGCTCCCAACCATAGGATCATCATAAGGATGGTGATTGATCCGAAAGGTTGGTGTATAATCACTTTTCTTTAATAGATGAGTTTTGAGTCTATGGTGTGGAGACACCGAAGCGAGAGTATAGGTACTCATTAGAGAACGAGGGCACTGAGCGTGACCACCTCGAGTAGTCATTAGAAAATCTACCTTCTCGTCAATAACTGACTCGATGCTGCAGTAGTGTGTCTAGTTCTTTGACCTAAGGTGCATCGGTAGTTCACCTTGAGGGTGCTATAGTTTGACTACACCATTACTCGGTCTCCTAGCCATTCGAAATCCTGAGGTGTATGTTGGCTATAGCATGTTCATTGTAGGAACTGGATTGCATCAAGATGGAATCTATCTACCTCAGTGGTAGAGGAGTAGCCCTATGATGATCATGAGAATCAAGTCCAGAAGCCCATGGCCATGGTAGAGTGAAATAATAGAAAGAGTTTCTATTTAGCCTTTCACATCGGACCTGAATCGAATGATTACATAATATGATAGAAACTAGGGTTTGACGAGTTCACCTTAACTCTAATCTGATCGAGGCTCAAGATAGAAGAACTTAATCACATAGGTAGCTGCACCAAGAGGTTCGCATTCAGTTTTGATGGGTTGCCACCATATACTGCTAGGTGTCATTGGTGGATTTTGGGAGCAATTAGAATGATTTAGATGATCAATCATTCTAGCTGTTCGAATCAGAAGAGTTTTGATCCATCGAAAGGAGTTTCGATGATGTCGATGATAGAGATCATGACATATCCCATTACCATACAGAACTGAACCTAACTGGGTCACACAAATAAGGGTTTAAATCTGACGATCATCAATTGAACTGATCCAGTTCAATTGATCTAAGTGAGATTCAATTAGGTTCAAGGAAATCATGCTAGCACTCAATTGAACCTAACGTTCTTCTTTTACTATCATAAACAGTTATCCTGACTGAGCCAAAGGAGTTTGTGCTCGATTAGAGGCCTTCACTTGATCTAACTAGAGCTTGTCCAGATCAGAAAAGGGTTATCTTATTTTGAAAGACAATACCTGCCATTTTTTATCACCTATCATTTCTCGTCCTTTGACTTTGGTCAAAAGTTGACCTTTGACTAGTCAAATGTTGACCATTGATACTTTGACTTCTATCCATATATTACGCACCTATTGGAGAGCTGGTGGGGGCTTGTCCTCCTGTCAGAACTTGGCAAGGAGGAGGGCACATGCCACCCTTGGCATGTGCCCAAGTTGGAGGCGCTCAGGAGTCCCTGTTGGACAAGGACTCCATCTTCTTTTTGGATTCCAAATAGACTCCTCCTAAGAATCAAGTTTGACTGATCTTAGGTGCCATCTAAGGAGAAATTCAAGGGACTCTATTCCCACCAATCAAATTTAGATCTGATTTCATAAAGGATTGTGATTGGTTGGGAAGAAGAGGAGTTGGATCATGCATAGTCTATAAACAAGACCCTGCTTCCAACTCAAAGAAAAAAAGAATTCCCACACCCCAAGGCTGGTTCTCTCCTCCTCCATGCCAAGGCCATCTTCTCCCTCTCCTCTCTATGCCTAAAGTAGTTTGGGATCTTAGTTGGTGCAATCCAGATGAGAGAAAGGCGATAGAAAGCTAGAAGGCTGCGTTGTTGCAAAGGACAACTGCTGATCTTCGAAAGGTGTTTTGAAGATCCTCCAAATCAAATCCAGATCTGAATTTTAGAGACATGATAGAAAAGAAGAGGATCTCCAGATTTAGTTCGAGTGGATATCGGTAGAGGTCATGCACTTGCGTGGCTAGATCCAGAACCTTCCGCTGCTTATAGGATCTTCAATAGGTAATAGGATTACCCTACATCAAGGTAAATTAAATTAAATTTAATTTATCTAAATTATATTTTAATTATTAGAATAATAAAAATCAGATCTGAAATATCTCAGATCTGATTTAGATCAAAGAAAAAAAATTTTGAAATATATCTCTCGATCCGATCAGATCTGAACGAACCTGATCCAGAAAATCAGAATTTTCCTTCACCAAGAAGCAAGCACAAATCTTCAGTGGTGGAGGCGGTCATCCCAAAGGCCTCAAGGATGCACAATAGCTAAAGAGGATTAGTGGAGGTGATGTTTGCATGGGCACTGTCGAGTGCGTAGAGATAGCGGGAACGTGCAGAAGATCATTACCGAGAGGTTTGCCAAGGCTTGGGGCACAAAGGTGAAGATTGTGAGGATTTATAGTGCTTCCAAGCCTTGAGAGGCTACGGAAGGAGTCACGATGATGGCTTCGAAGATTTTAAGGGCTTGGTTGATGCTTTGGAGACCTGGAACATAAGGTGAAGTAAGAAACCAAAGTCGGAGAATCAAGACTGTAGAAAGAAGATTTTCTGTAGACTAGCTGGCTCAGTCCAAAACTAGATTGGCTAAGTCTCAGTGCACAGACAAAATAGAGAGCTACGCATTCAGAACTGCTGGCACGGCATAGGACTAAGCTAGCTCAGTTTAAGACTTAGCCGACCCAGTGGAACTTAGCCGGCTCAATGTTGAGACTGAGCCGGCTTAGTGCATGGGCAGAGTTACACGAGGATCTATTTTGGGCTAGGATTTGGGTTGATCCTAGGGATCTTAAGGCCTAGTTTGAGAGATCTTAAGGAGGCTAATTCATGTGTGGGTCCAATCTAGATCTAGAGGATGAGAGCATAGGAGACATGGGTGTACATCGGCTCGGTGATTGCTTTCATGTATTGGGTTAGCCAAAAAGTTTTTTGGTCGGGCCTAATGGCTATGTATAAATACATAGGTTGTAGTAGGATTTTCAAGGTTGAAATCAATACAGATCTTTTCTCCCTCAACTCTTTTCTTCTCTTCTCTCTAGAGTTGCCACCCTAGGATTCTTGAAGAAGCCCTAGAGAAAGGGGTGTCTCCCTTAAGCCCAAGGAGGGAGGTGCCCCATCATACATCTAGGTGGATGATCAGTGGTTTGCTTTTCATAGAGAATGTCATAGGTTTCTTCAGCTTCGTGCTAAAGATTAGGGGCTTCCGCAATATGGTATCGGGGCTTGTGATGCCAAGGATGATTGGTGTTCGAGCGATATCATGGGTCTATAATTTGGTATCAGAGTTAGGTGATGCCTGAAATATTATGGATAATAATAAGTAGTAGCCAAGATTATTTATAAAAAAAAATTATGTCATAATTGGATATCATCTAGTCCTTTGATCACTCGTTTATCATTTAATGATCGAAATTAATCTATACTAAATTGATCAAGATAATGATATCTGATTAAAGTAAAACTTTGATAGTATACTACAAATATAATCGAGATCATCATTATAGATTTTTGGATCCATCGAAGATCTCCATCTATTAGATCATCGCATCGTCATTCGTAATCATCGAAATCAAATTTTTTTGATCGATGAAGCTAGGGCTATTGGATCGAGGTGATCTTTTGCGATGACACTCTAATGATAATTTTTTAGATAATGAATAGTGAAGATGAATATTAAATTTTAAAATTATATAATATTTAAAAAAAATAAAAATATATATATGGCAGTGGTTATAAATAACCACTGCCATAGATCGACTTATAGCAGCGATTACAAGAAACCGCTACTATAGGACTGACTTATAGTAGCAATTTTTTTAACCACTGTTATAAGTCTGATCCATTACAGCGGTTATCATTAACCGTTGTAATAGATCCGACCTATTGTAGCGGTTACAAAGAATCGCTGCCATAGGTCAGCCTATGGCAACGATTTCTTATAACCACTGCTATCGGTTCTTTTTAACCACTGTCGTTGACTCAATTGCAGTGGTTTCAAAAACCATTGCCATAGTATACACTACTGTAGGCTTTTTTTCTAGTAGTGTCTATAATGATTCCCTTGAATTTATAATTTTTCTTCTGATTAGAATTTTTGTCCATCCTAGATTTTCCAACTTACCTAACTTACCTTTTTTTGAATTTTTAAAATGATTACTCTACTTCTTATTTATATTTTTACAACTAGAAAATAAGGCCTCTTCTTTCTGAGGGGATATTATCAAATTACACATCAGGGTATTAAGTGCTTTTTGATTAACAAGTTTATTTTCTAACTCTACTAATGTAGGTTGTTGAGCCCGTCTAGAGATAGCTAGCATATAAGCACTATACTCTTTATTCAAACTATAAACTAATAATCTATGCTATTTATTTTCATCATAACGAGAATTCAGATCAAGAATGCCAAGCTCATCTAACAATTTCTTTCCATTAAGAAAATACTGTGAGATTGTAAGATATCTATTTGAGAGCACCAATCTCGTTTTCCAAAAATTGAAGTCGAGCCTTGTTAGACTTTGAGTTGATAGTAGCAAAAATATCTCATATCTTTTTTAGCTCCTCTATATCTTGAATATGTTGTTGAACTTCTTCATCTACATTCAAAATGAATAAACATAGCATTTCTACCTTTGATCTCCCACTTTTCTCTTGTTTTTGTATTGTCGAAGTTTCTAGTGGCTTCACCGTATTTATCTCATTCATGATGTCTTGCAAATCTTGTCCAATCAAATATGATTTGATGCAGGCCTTCCAATATGCATAATTGATGTTATTTAATTTTTTGATCCCAACACTAATTAGAGATGGAAGTAGCTTCATCTATGATGATTTAACTCCCGAATCACCAAATAAGAGTCGACATGCTTGCCCCAATGCATAATGAATTACTGAAATCTCTTCAACCATGCCAAGCTATGAATGTATGAATCACTAATCTCTGAGCCTATGGCTTTGATACCATATATAACAGCATGTTATATAGAGTAGATTGATTGTGCTGGCCTAAGATTTAGAATAAACACCAAACACTAAAAGTATTTGCAACAAATATGGAAAAAATAATTATGGTAGAAAAATTTGGAAGAAAAACATAAATTTATTTAGAAAAAAATAAAGGCTAAAAATACCATACAAAGATGCCTCAGAAAAGAGTCTCCACATGCAACAATAATCTCTTCTCTCTCTCTTTTCCTACACCCCGAAGGAGATGCCAATAGTCCCTTTAAATAGAGATCATATGGATGGGAGTTTAACTCCTACCTGAACTAAAAAAATAAAACTCATTAAAACTATGATACCTAGCCCAATTAAGCCACACAAATCTTAAAGTGATAGAAAAGAGAAAAAAAATGCACTGCATGTGCGAGAGGGGCGTCTCGATGGGAGTGTCTCTCTTTCCTCTGAATTCTCCTATTTGAGTCCAACACATAAAAGGAGAAGGTCTCCGATTGGTGAGGGATTTCATCAATATAAATCTTCCCCATGGCCACCCAAGAAACACCATGCTAGGAGCTCTTCCTCCTCTCCTTTTCTTTTCTTCTTTCTCTATTTTCTTGCTCATGATGCCCTATTATTTGGATCATTTGTGTAATTGTCAAATCCTTCATCAGAGCCAAGATAAGCCTTGAATCTTCCTTTTCTTTGCATTCCTCTCTTTTCTTAAGCTTTGAATCACCATCATCATCTTCGATTACACCAAAAAATCCATCAAAAGATAAATCCCTATTTTTAGATCTAATTTTTGGCCTTATTTCTCCTTATTCTGACCTTTCTCGCCATCGACATGTGTTGTTGGAGTTCTTGATTGACAGGCCTCTTTCGCCACCAATTATTGCTTATAGTGGCTGGCTACCACCGTTGGGTTATAGGTCTGCCCTGTTTTAGGAATAGAAGGAGAGTAAATCCCCTATTCACCCAAATGAAGGGAGAAAAAAAAAGAAAGAGAAAAGAAGAGAAAATAAAAAGAAAGAAAGAAAAGGAAAAGAAAAAAAAGAGAAGTTTTCTCTCTCCTCTTCACTCCTCTCTCTAGTTTCTCTTTCCTCCCTAGTTTTTTTCTAGAATAGTTTCTCTCTCTATAACTTTCTCTTACTAAATTATCTCTCTCTCACTCTCTCTTCAAAGATTTCTCTTTGTAGGATTGATCTAATAAAAAGCTTTATTTCAATAAGTTTGATCGATTTTGGTGAAGGGATCTTGATCCACAGTTGCCAAGCAGTGTTCCAATACTTTAGTCAGATCGTGTACTATTAAATTTGATTGTCCATGATTTTCATTGAACCATGTTTTTACTAGTTTAATCATGATTTAATCACTTTAATTGGATTGATCATGATGCAAAGCAGTATCGCCTGATCAACTATGTTCCATCTGGCTAATTTCTCTCTTGTATGATATTCTCTCTATATATGATTTATAAATCTAGTGAACCTGCTCTATCGCTTTGAATCCGAGTTGACTGGTAGACAAACTTCAAACAACCTAATTAATGGAGTAGCATATTTGCACAATCCAAGTCTATATTGAATATTGCAAGATCTTGCTTTTATTGGTATTTATCGAATTCTTGTATGTTAAGTGATCTTTATTGAATAAAGTTATTTGATCAAATTAATTGACTCCTAATTGTCGAGCGATATAATGATCTATACCTTGACTCTTATCAGATACTACTGGTTTGAACACCTTCAATCTCCATTGAACAATTTATATCTTAGTTTAATCATGATCAGATAAACTTATCTTGGTTAGACTGACTAGGACATTGGATGATATCGCTTTTGTCTACCTTGTGAGGGTGTCAGAACTTAATGCTTTTATTAGTTGTGGCTTAAAACTGATAGAAAAATATATTTTGAATAATAGATTCTAAAAGATACTTTCAGGATTGATTGAATCTATCCATTCATTGTTTCAACAAAGGTAAGTAGTTAATGAACCATCTTTTCAAGATATTTCATAATTTATTTTGAAAGCTAATAATTAGTTTTTGATTTATATATGATTTATGAAACTATATTTTGAATGAAAAGTGATTTAAAAATTTAAAAATTTTGGAACATTATGTGTTGCTGCACCTCTCTAATAGGGATGATAGCGAAGATTCCATCGAGTGCTAGAGTAGGATTATGCAAGTTAGACTCCTGGTCGCCTACAAAGAAAAATCCATACACACTAAAGAAGAGTATGGTGGATTCTCCGGCAGGAGACCCTTCGATGCTTAAGTCAGTGAAAGTCGAAGTAGGAGAACAATAGAAGATAGTGAGAATAGTAGTAAGAGATAGTGTTCAGTGAGAATCCTCTTCTTTTTCTGCCTTTCTTTCTATTTTATAGAGAGAGTTTGTTAAGCAAGTAGAACCACTGGATCCAGAGTAGTGGGTTATTGGAAATTGATTATGGGGCTAGCTGTCCATGCATGGGGAGATAGGTACATTGCATAATCCGTGTGCTAAAGACTCCTCAAAGCTTCCGAACTATAGTATGACTTATAGAGAAGTGGGTTGGAAAGGAAGTGAGATCGGTAAAACATCGACAATGCAAACCTCATCTGATGGCCGACCTTGTGTGATCAGCTATCAACCAATTACATTAATATTGTATAGGTCATACATCCCAAATCATCCACGTCACAATGCCATGCATTTGCCATATCTTTAATGATCGAACACATCATGAGGTGGATCAACTTTTGCCCAACACTTGTCCCCCACTTCCTAGTCTAAAAGGCATTTTTTCTTTCTCTCCCTTTTTCTCTTATTCTTCTTTATTTTTTGGTACTGGGAAGTAGATCTCCATTTGGATTTCAGGGTCTTCATGTTGTAGTGAGTTCTATCTTTGTGAAGCTTCATTGATATAATCAAAGTAATTGAATATTACTTCAGATCCCTAGTGATTCTTGACAAGCAACGCTTAAAGATATCGATGACTTGTATCAGTCTATTCCCAAGATGGTGCTTTAGTTGGGACTTGGAGTTATCGGACACTTTTGAGTCTGATCTCCATTTGGCGCTTGCAGCTGCACAAATTTCATTCTTGCACTGTCACATTGTCATTCTACATTTTAATTATCTATCATGGCATACAAAGGAGCATGACATTCAAATTTTGAAAAAAGTATCTGTCACATCTCCTCTAAGTAATATCCAGATGATATTTGAGGAGTCATAATAATTTTAAAAAAAATATTGTTTTCATAATGTTTCCTCAATCTTCTGCACAATGCTAGGTGGCAATGCTCATAGTGTCAGATGGCGAGGATAAGAAGATCATAACTATTGGAATCCTCATATTAATAGGGTCATTCGGACTTGGCCTCCACTTTCCACCATTGTTACTGCAACCAGTGTTCTTTGAAGCTTTCTTCCCAGATAGCTACTTTCAATGTTTCCTGACTACTTCATTGGTAAAAAGTTCTTTGGCTGGTTCATCTTTCTCTTCTTCATTCTTTGAGCTCCGGTCTCTTTGCTTCAGTTCTTAGTCTTCAACCTCTTTCTGTCCATCCGAGAGTTTTGCCATCTTTGTAGATTTTTGTTTCTCTTTCTTCAATCTTATGGCTCCTCATAGGCATAGGGAAGATAGTAGTTATGAACCTTGTAGCTCTTCCTCTCCAAGTGGACCTAGGATTGTTCCACAGAGAGTCCCTAATACCCTCATGGTTAGAACCGTGCATCCTTAGGACCAACCACGAAGAGTCTCATCTTATTGAATCGGATCTGCAAAGGTTTCGGATTCAGTACTTTATTCTTTCCTTTTATAGATTAGTTGCAGCTAATAAAGATGATAGGGTTTCCATTCTCCAAAAGGTTGTGTCGCCTTCTGTGAAGAGGCACTCCTCTTTGGTCTTAGATTTTTCTTTCACCCATTCATTTGTAACATCTTAGATTACTATAAAATTCTTCCTATCCAAATTGCTCCGAACAAGATTCGGCCTCTGATTGCCTCCATCTTGATTTGTGATATTACTGAGATATCTCCTAGGTACTCGATCACTCTTCAAATCCTTATCACTATAAGAAAATCTAGTATTAGTGATGGTAGAAAATCCATCACTAATAGTGATCTTTACCGACAATGAATTACGACAAAAAATTTTGCCATCGCTAAAGTCATTAATTATTAGTGATGGCTAGATTGGTTAGTAGCAATGGCTTTGTCATCGCTAAAACTTATTACTGATGGATTTGGCGATGGAGGTTTAGCCATTGCTCATAACTAGTATTTTTTTAATTTGATGATAAAATTATTAGCAACAAAAAATTTTGTTAGCGATGACTCTACCATCGCTAATAACATTAGCGATGGTAGTTTTGGCATCGCTAATACTTCTATTTCTCCCATTTTTGCTCATCCTTGTGTAACCCTCTAGCCACCTTCCACCTTTTCGAGCTTCTGACTGCCTCCCACCCAGATATCTTTGATTCGACCCAGGCCCAGTTCGAGAATGAGCCCAATTCTGCTAGCCCGCATGCAACCCAAAACCAGCAGTGCTCTATTTATAAAGAGACTATGATGACTACCTAATGCACCTAAAGAGTCTAGAGAGATAGAGGTGATGCATTTTTGTTCTTATAGTTGCAGTGCAAGCTTGGATGGTCTGTTACATCATAGGTAATCGCTTGCAACCACCTTGTCATGGTTAAAAATATAGAGAAACTTACAATACCTTATTTTTTAATGGTAGATCTGATATGCGGTAAAAATATACTAATAAAAGTATTAAATTATAAAATAAATTAATTTATTTCTTTAGAAATTGATATTTTTATTAATTTTATATAGAAAAAAAGGCCACCAATATGAAGATCTTATTTTTCTGATTTTGATGAAAAAAATTTCAGATAAAATGGACTTCAAACGAGCCCAAAATTAAATTTTAAAAAAAAAAAAAAACCACCGACGCAACGCTGACGTCAGCATTTTTTGTGGCGCACGATGGACCATCTGAAGGGTATTTCGGAAATTTCACCAAAAGAGGCGTGCTCTAATTGGCTGAAGAACGCGGCGGTCCATGCAACACTGAGCTCGCGCATGGTCCATGGAGGGTAATTTGAAAATTTTGTCTGATCCAACGAGCGGCATTCACTGAAACTTGATCAGATGGTCGAAACGAAGGCGCTGATGGACGGCATCCGTGGCTTCCGATCGAGATCCAACGATTGAGATTCATTCCGATGTTAAACTATAGATCAAAAGCCTTATTTCTACGCGATCGAATGGCCCAGATTAAATCTGATCCAACGATTGACATTAAATCTGACTTGATCTGGGTTATTTTAAGGGGTTTTTGAGTGGTTTTTGGACCGTTTGATCAACATCTAATGGCCAGAATTATCCAGATCTTAATTTGAGTTATTTTGGGAGTCTTAAACCTAGTTTTTGATGGATTTTGGGAGAAATCAAACTCTTTATCTATAAAAAGAGTTTGTTGTCATGAAAAAAGAAATCAGAGAGAGAGATAGAGAGAGAGACGAGGAGAAAGAGAGAGAGGGAGAAAAAGAGAGAGAGAAAGAGAGAGAAGAGAGGTAGAAAGAGAAGAGTAATTTGTGAGAAATAAAATAGAATTTTTTTTATTTTTTTTCGACGATCAAGACATCGATCAAGGAGCCTCTTAATCTTCGCCAAGTTCTCCACATCAAGAGCAGCAGACAATCAATTTCAGCAATCAAACAGTCTAATTTCTTTATACTTTTTATTTTATTTGCTATTTTTGAACTTGTTATCATGAACTAAATTTTTTTTTACTAAGACTAAGGTGTAGCCACTCTTTTGATGCAATATTCAGTGTGATTTATTTTTAAATTTTATTCATGAGGAGTATATAAATCTGATCTTAATGCTTTTAGATTACTGGCCATCTTCTAATTGATCTGATGAACATAGAATGTTACGGACCAAGTACATCTATGTTAATGCTTCTTGATTATATACCTTGTATTATGAATCAAATTAGAATTTATATGCATGCAGGAATTTTAGTGCGCTTTGGATGCAGCGTATTTTAATTAGAGGGTTTCACGAAACCTAATGCATTAATATTTATTTAAATTACACCTGGACCAAAGGATAATTAATAAATATTAATAGTTTTACTATGCCTGGACCAAAGGATAGTGAATAAATTAGGAGACTCCACCGTCACATGAAATAAAATTAATCTAAAAATCTGAATATTGTATTAACTGAGTTGGTGAACCGATTGCCTTAGTAATCTATTGCTCTTGAGTTTAAAATCCTAATAATTTACACTCTCTCTATTTAATTAAAAACTTTTAATTATTTTTTTATTTTCTTTATTTTCTTTAATTTCTTATTCTCATAAATCGATCTTCTAAATAAAGCATAGGAAAGAGCTTTTTAGTACTTATTTTCTAATCCTCTAGGGACGATACTCTACTCATTCACTTTATTACTTGATCGACTGGTGCACTTGCCATAGCTATAAATTAGCACGCATCAAGTTTTTGGCACCGTTGCCAGGGATTGTGTCTAAAATAATATTAAAATTTTGATCCTAGCTTTACTTTAGAAATTTATTTTTAATTTTTATTATTGAAAAAAAAATTTTAGTGCATGACACGTACTGGACATAGTAACTTACTACCTTTAGATCCAGAAATTGAAAGAACCATTAGAAGACTACAACAAGAGAGAAACATGGCAGCTGAAGATCCTAACGACATCAATCTAGGATTGGATATGGCGACCGAAGGATAGCATGAAGCTATTCGATCAGTACATCATCCATTAAATGATTATATCACACCATCTATAGTCGATGCAGCTTCGAGCATCAGGAGACCACCTGTACGAGCAAACAACTTCAAAATAAAATCGGCGATGATCCAGATGATTCAATCAACTGTCCAATTCAGTGGATACGTGCATGATGATCCGAATGCCCATATTTCTAATTTTCTTGAACTTTGTGATACTTTTAAAATTAATGGGGTGTCGGATGATGCTATTAGATTAAGATTATTTTCTTTCTCTTTATGGGACAAAGCTAAGAGTTGGCTTCATTCTCTTCCTACAGGTTCTATCATAACTTGGGATGTCCTAGCCTAAAAATTCTTAGCCAAGTACTTTCCACCTTCCAAGACTGCTAAGATGCGCAACGATATCACTTCTTTTATGCAGATGGACATGGAGACACTATATGAGGCTTGGGAGCATTTCAAGAAACTACTGAGGAGATGTCCACATCATCAACTACCCATATGGCTTCAGGTATAAACTTTCTATAATAGTTTATCTCCTACTAATCGTTCTATGATTGATGCAGCAGCAAGAGAAACCATTAATTGAAAAATGAAGAAAGAAGCTTTCGATCTGATCGATGAGATGGCATCAAATAGCTATCAATGGCAGACAGAATGTATGATGCCAAAAAGACTAGCAGCTGTGCAGGGAGTAGATTGCGTGCCAATCTTACTAGCTGAAATTGCAGCCCTTAGAGCCGAAGTCAACAACTTAAAGGAAACAACTATGCATATTCAGAGCATTACTTATGATCTGTGTGGAGGAGAACATGATACGAGCAATTACCAGACAGGTAATCCTTTTGCTAAAACAACTGATACACTAATTATATTGAAAATTTTTTCAGGCCACAACAAAACAATCCCTACTCCAACACATACAATCAAGGGTGGAGCCAGCACCCAAATTTCTCATGGAGCAATCAAAATGCAGCACAACAGCCACCCCCAGAATTCCAAGTACCTGAAAAGAAGTCCAACATGGAAGAGCTGATGGTCAAATTTATGCAAAACCAAGAAGCAACTATAAAAAATTTGGAAGCCAAACTTAGACAGGACCAAACAGCAGCAATTCGAAACTTGGAGATGCAAATAGGTCAAATGGCTAAGATAATCTCTGAGAGACCTCAAGGATCCTTGCCAAGCAATACGGAGACAAATCCAAGGGAGCAAGTCAATGCTATCACCCTAAAAAGTGGTACAAAGTTGGAGGAGCCACATCAGAAGAATGAGACTGAAGAGCCAACTACAAATAAGGAACCATCAACTAAAATTCATCAGTCACCAATACAACCAGTAGATGGATGGTCTCCAGGTATACGATTTGCCGATCCAAATATGAAGCCCTACGTGCCGCCACTACCATTCCCAGAGAGACAAATACAGCATCCAGATAACGAATTTTCTAACTTTTTCAAAATTTTAAAAAATTTACATATTAATATTCCTTTTGTAGATGCTATTACTCAAATGCTCAGGTATGCCAAGTTTCTCAAAGAAATCCTAACAAATAAGAAAAAGCTGAAGGAGCATGAGAGAATAAATTTGAATGAAGAATGCTCAGCAATACTTCAAAATAAATTACCACAGAAGTTAAAAGATCCAGGGAGTTTTACTATCCCCTGCATTATTGGTGATTATAGTTTTGATAAAATTTTATGTAACTTAGGAGCAAGCATTAATCTCATGCCTTTTTCTATTTTCAGGAAGCTGGGTCTAGGAGAACCAAAGTCTACCACCATTATTCTTCAATTAGCCGATAGATCCATCAAATATCCAAGAGGTATAGTGGAGGATGTCTTGGTAAAGATAAACAAGTTTATTTTTTCTATTGATTTTATTGTTCTTGATATGAAAGAAGATTATGATGTACCCCTTATTTTAGGAAGACCCTTTTTAGCTACTGAAGGAGCTTTAATAGATGTTCAACAAGGAAAATTAATTCTTAGAGTCCAAGATGAACAAGTTATTTTTAATATTTTCAAAGATACTAAATATCCTGATGATAATCAAACTTATTTTCTAATTGATATTATTGACAATCTATTATATGAGAATTCTGTAGAAAATATGTTTGAGACTATAAAAGTGAGTAATGTCAAATTGAAAGAGGACGCGATCAAACATGAAAGTATTCTAATTGAAGTGGTACCGGATTGATCCACTTTAGAACTCAAAGAAAGTCAAGCTGAAGACTATAAATCAGAACTACTAGATAGGTTGTTTCTTTTCTTTTTAGTTTTAATCATTTTTCTTTTCTTTTATTTTTCAGTAATTTATTGTTACTCTTTTACTACTCTGGTGTGTATTTTCAATTTTGCAGAAAAATCAATGAGAGCTCAAGCAAAATTTCAAAGCTCCAAAGAACCAGACTGAACCAAATCAGGTGTATTCCTTCCTATCTTTTATTGCACCCTTTATTGTTCTTTCTCCTTTAAGACAATGTAGAATAAGTTAAAAAAAAAAAAACCCATGTGTCAAGAAGAAAATCTTGAGCAAGATAAACTAGATAAGTAATAAAAGATAGAATTATTTGCTAATGAATGTAACAAGTTGAAGAAGTAGATTAGTTGGTCAACTTTTAGCAGCCTACTTAGATCATTAAAAGACTATTAGCACTTTTTATTACACATGCACACTAACAAGACAAAGTAGGTATTGATTATAAGATCAACTGAGGATTCAATTATCATTGAAATTGGTAATTAATATACATTCTAATTAAAGAAACTTGAATTTAAGGAAAAAGCTACCTGCCTATAAATAAAGTGCAAAAGATAGAGTATATGTGGATTGCCCAAAGCCTAGTAACTAGATCTCTATACCTAGGTCAAGTGTGAAAATTTACGTAAAACGATGAAGGAAAGGCCAGGATGCTCAGCACAGTAAAAAAAAAAAAAAGAGAGAGAGAAAGGCAGTGTGAAAGCTACCTTAATTCATGAGTATAAAATTGAGAATGTATAAAAAATTGACCAAAATAGGTGATAAGAGAAGATACTTTTGTTCTTTTAATTTAATACTGAAATGCTAAAGTTAGTCATCATGAACATAAGTGCTATAGATCTTTGATGTACTCTAAGAAAATTTTTAATTGTATTGACTGAAAAATTTGCTTCTGAAGCTCAATGCTTAGTTAGCAGTATTTTCTAAACTTTTTGACCTTTAATCCTAGATTTTATCTTTGTGATGGATAATCTTATTGAAATATGGTATTAAATAAAATATTGCTAAGGGACTAGCAATGACTAAGTTGGGGGATGTGATAAGTGGTAAAAATATACTAATAAAAGTATTAAATTATAAAATAAATTAATTTATTTTTTAGAAATTAATACTTTTATTAATCTTATGTAGGAAAGAAGGCCACCAATGTGAAGATCTTATTTTTTTGATTCAGATGAAATAAATTTCAGGCAAAACGGACTTCAAACGAGCCCAGAATTGAATTTCAAAAAAAAAAAAAAAATTCAAACCGGTTCAGAAAATGGCTCAGCGGTTTGGCCCAACTTGATCGCAATATTAGACCAACCCGTTGACACAATGCTGACGTCAGGATGATGTCAGCATTTTTTGTGGCTCACGGTGGACCATCTGAAGGGTATTTCGAGCATTTTACATAAGAAAAGCACGCTCTGATTGGCTAAAGAACGTGGCGGTCCATGCAACACCGGGCTCGCGCATAGTCCACGGAGGGCAATTTGGAAATTTCGTCTGATCCAACGGGTGGCATTCACTGAAACTTGATCAGACGACCGAAATGAAGGTGCTGATGGACGGCATCCGCAGCTCCCGATCGAGATTCCAACGGCTGAAGATTCATTCCGAACGTTAAACTATAAGATCAGAAGCCTTCTTTCTATGCATGATTGGACGGCCCAGATTCGATCCAACGATTGATCCAATGGCTGACATTAAATTCGACTTGATCTGGGTTATTTTAAGGGATTTTTGAGTGATTTTTGGACCATTTGATCAGCATCTAACGGCCAGAATTATTCAGATCTTAATTTGAGTTATTTTGGAAATCTTAAACCTAATTTTTGATGGATTTTGGAGGAAATCAAACTCTTTATCTATAAAAAGAGTTTGTTGTCATGAAAAAAGAAATCAGAGAGAGACAGAGAGAGAGACGGGGAGAAAGAGAGAGAGGGAGAAAAAGAGAGAGAGAGAGAGAGAGAGAGAGAGAGAGAGAGAGAGAGAGGAGAGAGGTAGAAAGAGAAGAGTAATTTGTGAGAAATAAAATAGGTTTTTTATTTATTTCTTTCGACGATCAAGACATCGATCAAGAAGCCTCTTCATCTTCGCCAAGTTCTCCACATCAAGAGCAGCAGACAATCAATTTCAGCAATCAAACAGTCTAATTTTTCTATACTTTTTATTTTATTTATTATTTTTTAACTTGTTATCATGAACTAAATTTTTTTTTACTAAGGCTAAGGTGTAGCCACTCTTTTGATGCAATATTCAGTGTGATTATTTTTAAATTTTATTCATAAGGAGTATATAAATATAATCTTAATGCTTTTAGATTACTGGCCATCTTCTAATTGATCTGATGAACATAGACGTTATGGACCAAGTACATCTATGTTAATGCTTCTTGATTATATACATTGTATTATGAATCAAATTAGAATTCATATGCATGCAGAAATTTTAGTGCGCTTTGGATGCAGCGTATTTTAATTAGAGGGTTTCACAAAACTTAATACATTAATATTTATTTAAATTATACCTGAACCAAAGGGTAATTAATAAATATTAATAGTTTTGCTATGCCTGGACCAAAGGGTAGTGAATAAATTAGGAGACTCCACCGTCACATGAAATAAAATTAATCTAAAAATCTGAATATTATATTGACTGAGTTGGTGAATCGATTGCCTTAGTAATCTATTGCTCTTGAGTTTAAAACCCTAATAATTTACACTCTCTCTATTTAATTAAAAACTTTCAATTATTTTTTTTATTTTCTTTATTTTTTTTAATTTCTTTTTCTCATAAATCGATCTTCTAAATAAAGCATAGGAAAGAGCCTTTTAGTACTTATTTTCCAATCCTCTAGGGATGATACTCTACTCATTCACTTTATTATTTGATCGACTGGTGCACTTGCCATAGCTATAAATTAGCACGCATCAAGATCTAAGTCTTCTTCTTTTCCTCTTTTTCTTGTTTACTTTGTTGGTCTTTGATTTAAGTATAATTTTTAACTAATGGTAGTATTTTTGGACCGAACTCAGGTATGGATAGGATCCAGCCTAGTCCGGTCTAATTTTAGTCCTAACTATGATGAAGATTTTGGATGGCTGATTTTTAATTAATGATTCTTATTAGAATAGATATTATATTTTCTAAGTCTATTTTCACTGATCAATAATTATTCCATCATAATAAAAAACTATTAGCAATAGAATTTTAGAATTTAAGTGATGGCAATCATGTCACTAATAAAAAATAATTTTATTTTTTAATTTAATTTTATTATTAGTAGCGATGGTAGGATATTTATTAGAGATGACAAAATACCATAACTAATAAAAAATAATTTTATTTTTAATATATTTTTATGATTATTAGCATCAAAAATATTTATTAGTGATGAAAAGATACCATCTCTAATAAAAGATAATTTTATTTTTTAATTTATTTTTATAATTATTAATGATGAAAGAAAATTATTAGTGATGGTATTTTACCATTGTTAATAAATAATTTTATTTTTTAATATATTTTTATAATTATTAGTGATGAAAAAAATTATTAGCGATGGTAGTTTATCATCGCTAATAAATTTATTTTAAATATAATTATTAGTGATAGAAGAAAATTATTAGAGATGGTATTCTACCATCACTAATAAGTTTATTTTAAAATATAGAATTATTAGCGATAAAAAAAGATTATTAGCAATGATAATTTACCATCACTAATAATCTTTCCGCCTTCATTTTTCTTCACTGTGTACCCTCTTTTTTTCCTACCCCCCATGCCCTCGTCCCCTCCCCCCAACATTTTTATCCCCCACTGCATACCCTCCAGTCTACCCACCACACCCCTCTCCCCTACCCTCTAGTCCCCCCCCACCACCCCCTCTCTCCTCTACCTCTGATCCTCGATTTTCTTCACTGTGCAATCAGATCCAAGCATTCTCTAGCACCCGGCTACCTCCCTAAGTCTTCGATTGCCTCCCACCTCCCCAAGCCCCTAGCCACAAGCCCTCGATCGCCTCCCACCTCCCCGAGCTCCCGATCGTAAGCCCCAAGCTACCCTCCACCTAATCGAGCCCTTGGCCACCCTCGGCCCACCTTCCCCCAGTCGCCTTTTGCCTCTCCAAGCCCTCGATCGCCTTCCACCTCCTCGAGCCCCCGATCGCCTCCCTAAATCTCCGACTGCCCCCAACCTCCCCGATCTTCTCCCACCTCTCCGCGGCCCCGACCTACACTGCCTTTCCGTGGCCCTATCCCCATGCCCTCATTTTCATGATGCATTCCTGAGCCACTACCCTAGCCCCACCGGCATGACCCCACCTTCCTTAGCTCGCAGCCCCGACCCTGTGTCCCCTGCCCCACTGGCCCGACCCCATGGCCCCATTCGTGTGCCCTCATCTCCTTGGCTACATCCCCAAGCCTCAATCCCTATTCACCAGCCCATGCCTCCTCGCATCTCAGTCTTGCACGGCAGCCCGCCTTCTGTTGTGAGTATTAGCGACAACATTAGTGACAGCTAATACCATCACTAAAAATTATTTATTTTTATTTAAATTATATTAATTAAATATAATTAGATATTAAAATTTAATTAATTAAAAATTAATTTAATTAATTAGTTAGATAATTAATCAATTAGAAATATGGGACTTAGGTCTCAGCATGTAGAGCACTCAGATCGGGAGAAGATGCCGAGCAGCATTACAAGTATGAGATTGAGACGTGCCCTATGTGCTTGAGTCTCGGATCCCTGCTGGCATCCAAAACATCCAACCCCCGCATGCCATGCACACTCAGGCTGAGGAAAGGTGCCGGTCAGCATTGTAAACATGGAGCCAGGGCGTGTCCTGCATCCAAGACATCCAGCCCTCGTACGTCTTGCACACTCAAGCCGATGGTGTTAACTTTTTAAAAAAATTGCATTGCATTGAACCATAGGCCTATCTTTTGATTAATGTACATATTCTAGTTTAGTTAAATTAATTTTAAATTAATAATATTTAATTAATTTAAATTAATAATATTTAATTTAATTAGTTTTAGATTTTTTGGGTCAGACTCAAGGAGGGGTGTGGCTTGGCCCAGTTTGGCCCATTTTAGTCCCATTAGCAATCCCGCTCGGTACTTAATTTGAAACCTCCAAGATGAAATTTGCTTGGATGCCATTCCACTGTGCTTGCACGACCTAATCGTCTGGTACACTCTAAGTCTGCATGCATGGGATGCGCATCCTGACCATCCCCATTTATAATGATGTTTCTTCTATGATTATACTTTTGGGAATGCTGTTTTCTTAGTTCAAGAACAGGCTTATTGTCCTTATAAGAGATGTGTCAATAGAAAAATGTTTGATAGGTATACAATAGTTGTTCATTTATATAGGAATAGATTTATGCCAAACTATAAGCATTGGTACCTACATGGGAGATGTCGGAGACAATTGCAAGGGCTTCGGAGGCTTGTCCAAGATCTTGCTGATGTACAATAGCTTAATGGTGATAGGCTTGTGTAAATGATTAACACATTTAGTGTGTTTGATCTGGTTATTAGTAAAAATTCATGTAATAATCTTTCAAGTAGCAATTGTCATAGCCATTAAACTCTTGCATATCAACAAATATGTTGGATAGGTAGAGCCTTTGAAGCCCTTGTAATTATCTCCCACGTCTTTTCATGCAGGTACCAATGCTTGTAGTTTGAAATAAATCCACTCCTCTATAAATAGGCAACTATTATATCCCTATTAGGTATTTCTCTATTAACACATCTCTTATAAGGACAATGAGCCCATCCTTGAACTAAGAGTGCAGTATTCCTAAAAGTATAATAATTGAAGTAAAGGACATTAATGCAAACGGGGATGATCATGACGTGTGTTCTGTGCATGCAGACTTGAAGCATGCCAAACAACAAGGCTGCGTAGCACATGAATTAAGTACCATTTTTAAGTTGTTATTTTATTTTTTAAAAAATTCTACTCCTAGTTTGCAGCTCGATGAGGTGGTCGGGGGCTCGGAGAGGCTATGATGACTGTCTGTGCGAGATGTGCCTAAATGGAGGTGATGCATTTTTATTCTTGTTGTTATAGTTGCAGGGCAACTTTGGATGGTCTGTTACATCATAGACAACCATCTACAGCCACCTCATGGTTAAAGATATAGAGAAACTTGTAATGCCTTATTTTTCAGTGGCAGATTTGAGCCTTCTTTACATTTTCATGTAATGTGATTATTATGTATTGCTGAATGAGAATCTGACAACACCTAAATCAGGAGACTAGCAGACCAACACATTATCATGTATTGTTGGATGAGAATCATTATTCTATCAATACATTGCAGATGCTAACTAATAATCTTTGTTACACATGCATTAAATTTTGATCATCTTATTATGTCTTGATAGATATTTTGTTTGGATCAATTTTTAGGTTATCTGCTCGCTTTGATTTTTATTTTTATCAAAAACTTATTTCATATAAGCTTTATTGGCAAACAAAATACATCATTTTAAATCTTGCATTTTCATCCATAATTGTATAATTAATTTGATGAATTTATTTATTTTTATTTTTATAGATTATACATCATATCTTCCAGAGGCTGGAGCCATTCCAGTCATGGACAGAGCTCTCGAGGAGAGAGCGATCATGCGGCCAGCTCACATGGTTCTGCACCTTTCACGTTGGACGGTAAATTCTAATACTTTAGATATTCTTTTTAATATTATTTTTATTTTGCTAACTAATATAATATTCTTTATATTAGATATTTTGTGCGTAAGTTCGAATGATGGGTGGTCATCAGTGACCTTACCGTCAGATGCAGCAGCGATCGGCTTCCAAACACAGAGCCATAGTCGAGGATCGGCTCAGCTCACAGCACCTCCAACTCGATTAGAGGATAGAGAGCTCATTCATGTTTAGAGCCACTCATAAGTACTACAACTTTAATTAATATGTTTAGAATTTAGCTATTCTAGAGTTAAAATTTATTTTTCAAAATCAATTTTATAGTACATTTAGAGAATCTGGAGGATCTCGTGTGGTTACTAGCATCATCCAATGCTTGATGCCAGAGCCAGTGAATGAGTTCTCCAACTAGCCATCTGGAGCTCATGATGTAGCTTGGAAGATATTTTGAGTAAGTTAGAAATTTTAAATTCATTAGAGGTTTATATTCTATTTTTTAATATATGATTGCTTCTACTTGCAGGAGTACTATCAATTTGAGACTCTTCAAGAGGAGGAGGCTAGTCGTCGGACCTTTGAGGAGGTGGCCACGTGGGGGTTCCAGGAGGGTCTGTACAACCTTTGCTAGTTTGCCATCAAGCATTCCAGTTTTCAACCACCTTCAAACTGGAGGTCATATAGGGATCACTGGATGCGGGCCAGGCAAACATATGGAAGGCCCTCTATGATCAGTGGAGTAGTGAGAAGTATCTAGTAAGCGACAGAGGACCTGATAGAATCGGACCGTCCAGTAGGATTTGATCAAGCACACGGGCTACTCCATTGGCATACATATTATGGCCAACAGACTGGTAACAAATCTATACTAAAATTCTTCACTAAACCTATAAAAACTCATATATGTATGCTTTAATTAATTTAATTTTATTATTTATTTATTATAGACATGGTAGCTGGGTCATCCACTAGGTCAACTGGGATTGTAGGAGGCCACCATCAGTCTAGGAGGACTGATGATTACTAAGATTCTAGATCGCGATAGATTGCAGTAAGAATTTTAAACTATATTTATTAAGTTATTACAAGATCTGATATATATTAGAACTAATATATTTTTGAACTATGTAGGTGGATTATATGGAATACGTCATTGCATGGTATGGCGATGACTCTTCCACTCAGCCTCTTGTTGATCTTGAGGGAGGCTTAGGGTTATAGGAGGGGTGAGTATGAGCTGGATCATAAGATACGGTCATAACTTTTTCCAACGGCTCAATACTCTTCGGTATCCTCATAGGCCTTGATGTCCCAAACTTGGAGCGATCCGCAAGTGGAGGAGGTTGTGCAGAGGCTTCTGAGCTAGCGACCTCAAAACTTTCGGGATGCCATCCGTGATACGATTGTGGAGATTCTTCGAGACCATAGCTATGTAACCAGCTAGGCTCGTTATTTCAGCTATCACATCAAGTAATTCTACTAGTAAACTCTTTTATTTATTTTAATTTTTTATATTTAGAAGCTTTACATATTTAGGCTTGAGTTAGGAAAGAAGATATAGAGGCTAAAAATTTAATCTAATCATTCAATTGATAGGCCATGAGTGTCTATAGCTCTGTATCATTGAATGAAATATGTAGAAATAATCTATTTGAGAATCGAAGAAGTATATCGAAAGAGACATCTTCGTATCAAAAGATACACCTTTATATCAAAACTTATTAATAATATTTTATTTTTCTTCATTTTAGGATGCTGGGACAGCCGGCTTTCATCTACCAACTGCTAGAGAGGAGCAGGAGAATGAGGAGGATAATGAGGAGGATCTAATCTGATTTTTTTTATTTTGATGTATTGTATTTTTTTATACTACTTATAAAATTATAAAATTTATATTTTTAATAAAATATAATTAGTTTTTTATTTATGATTATCATATTATCTTTGAATTTTAATTATAGTAGGTGTTAAAAATCATGATTGATTATGATTAATTAAAATAAATTTAAAAAAATATTATTATAGATTTTTAAAAAAAATAAAATTAACTATTACTAATGACATTAGCGACTTCTTTAGCCTTCGCTAATACTTAAAAAATATTATTATATTTTTTAAAAAAAATAATAAAATTATCTTTATCAATGGAATTAGAGACAACTTTAGTCATCACTAATAATTATCAGTAACGACACTAGCAATAAAAAAATCCATCACTAATTTTTTTTAAAATATTGATTTAAGAATAAAAAATAAATAACGATAGTAATTAGCCATCACAAATACCGTCACTAATAGTAGTTATTAGCGACGGCTAGAATTTCCATCACTAATAATGGTAATTAGCGATCAGGATTATTTCGACCACTAATTAGTAATGGTTGTCCATCGCTAATACTATTATTGACGGTAAAATCACTTTTAGTGATGGCAATTGGCTATCGCTAATAGTCAAATTTTTTATAATGTATTTTTCTTGAAAAAGCATTCCTATGATAAAGAGTGGTTGTACTTCTCTCCTTGTCCTAGGTGTAAAATTGTAGATGTTCTGCCATCCTCTATACGTAGTTGGAAAAATAGGTATTTCTTTA
The DNA here is from genome assembly GCA_006176705.1 of Cocos nucifera. Taxonomy (NCBI): domain Eukaryota; kingdom Viridiplantae; phylum Streptophyta; class Magnoliopsida; order Arecales; family Arecaceae; genus Cocos; species Cocos nucifera. The sequence continues at coordinate 71,389 of QRFJ01000725.1, read as the reverse complement.
TCTCTTCGGACCAGCCTTGCTTTAGTACCACTTGGGGAGAGCTTTGGCTTGAATCGAACAATAGGAGGGATCCCCTTGAAGAGGACCTGCAAGATTATAAGAAATTGCTTGGTATTTATGTACCAAAATTAAAGATTTTATTAATTGAGTAGGGATTGTACAATGTGGGTATCAGCCACAACGCTCCCCACCATATGTCATTATTCTTGATGCTTTCTTATAGCTTTGTTATTCCTTGTTGCAGGCTTCTGACCTCTTCTCTTTTTTGTGATTGCAGAGATAAAGCTAATAATAGATGACATAGAGGCCATGCATGGAAGGAAAGGCAAAAAGAGATTGGGTTCACGCCCAAAGATCGAGCCCTCAAAGAAGAAGAAGTCAGACTCTTTTGCTCTATGTCAACCTCAACCAAAGTCTTCTACAAATATAGTAGCTTCAATATCAAATCAGGCTCTGAAGTCTACAGCTTTGGATGTCTCCTAGGCTGATGTGGAGGTCATCATTCCAGTAAGTGCAGCTTCGGGACCCCCTTTGGGGAATGACCAATCTCCTTCCAACCCTGCCATCTGAGAGGAAGTTATGATGCTGACGAAGATACTAAGGAAAGATGCGTTAGTGTTGATGGATGGTCAGCTTGCAAGTGAGCTGATGAATGTCTTCATTCTTCCAGTAGATCGAATGCTGCAGAAGAACATATTAGTTGAAAATGCACTAGATGCCAGGTCAATAAGCATCATTGAGGTGAGCATTTTTTTTCTTCTTTCTATTTCTCCCTCACTCTTCTTTTTTTTCTTTCCTCTTTCATAACTTGCGTTCTTCATGTAGATGATGCATTTACTTCTCTTTGTTAGGGAAGCCTTGGCCGAATATGATCGGGATAAGGCTTCTTTTAAGGAGAAGCTAAAGATTGCAAAAGAGGGGTTGAAGTTAGCTGAGGCGACATCTATGAAGGCCGAAGAAGACCAAGCTTGATTGGAGGCTGACCTCGAAGATGCCCGTAGGAGAATAAAAAATTTGGAGCAGGACATCAAGAAGTAAAAAGCAAAAAGGAGGGACCTAGCTAATCACCGGCACTACAAAAAGAAGACCGATGTGGCCCTACTTGTTCCTGAGGAGCATGTCAAACATGTAGCAGCCAAAGCGGTAGAGGAGTACAAGACATCTGATGACTTCAGATCTGAAGTAGCTAATGGTGCCATCTTCGCTTACCACCTCAGCTTCAAAGAGTGCCTTGGGAAGGTGAAAGAGTCCTTCCCCGAGGTTGAGGTCAGCCACATTGTTCCAAGGGTGAAGGAGCCTATTGATGGCGAGGACAATGGGGGCAAGGTTGCTCCTTCCGAGGTGACCACTCTCTTGGATGTCGTCACTGCTGAAACTACTATCACCATCATCGTTGAGACACCTTCTCCCAACTAGGCACAAGTCAATGTTCACTCTAAAGCCATTGTTGGCATTAATTCTTCGACTCTTATTGCAGACTTTGAGGGAGACCAAATTGAAAACCAGCCGAGCCAACAGGTTACCACCAATGTTTCATAATTCGATGTAATTTTTTTTTTATTTTGCATCAATCTATTATAAGAAGCTTGTAATGGAAGAAATTATAATGCAATGAAATATTCTTTCTTCTAAGAATTTTCATCTGATGTTCATTCTTTTGTCATTTGCTTGCTTTTTCTACATTTAAAGCTGATCTGGAAGGCCTACACCTTTTGTGGGAAACTTGTATATTTTGAAAATGGGGAAAAGATTCTGAAAGCAACTATTGTCGCATCTAGGATGCGAGCAATTATCGAGAATATGGGCATGTTTTTCCAGACATGCGAGATGGGGCTTCAATTGATGTATTATAAAGGCAAAGAAATTCTTTCCCAACATTGACCCTGCAATCTTGACTCTGACAGACATCGACATCGAGGAGCTTGGGCCACTAGGTTTGGGATGCTCCTCCAGACCTTATCTCCACCTTGTCAGAACATCTCTTGATGTGGCTACAGCTACTGGTGGGACATCGGAGAGTTAAGGCTACATCGAAGAACCAAGGACTGAAGCCCCTAAAGTTTCGAGAAGGCCATCTAAGCATCCCGAAAGTTCCAAAGGCTGTGGAAAGTCATCAAAGAGATCCAAAGGATGTAGAGGACCATAAAATACTTTGTATATCTTTTCTTTTATTTACCAAGGATGTAAGAGACAAAAGTTGAAAAGGAACTTCATCTAATAAAAAAGATTCTTTTCTAAATTATCTCATTTCACATTTCTATGATTGGTTTTGAGATTTGATGACTTAATATAGATCTACTATGCATGATATAGAAGATAGACCAAACAAAATATAAGTAGCTCGAACCAAGAGTCGCACTTCATATTGGTTTAATAACAAACTTACTGATGATACATCCTTAGATTTTTAGAATTCCACATCCTTGGTATAGGAATGCCAGTGAGTAGAGGATTTTATGTTAGCTGTATGATCTAAAAAGTTAATTATTGGTTGATACATTATATTTTTCAGGACTTATTTTTGTACTTAATTTATTGAAATTAACAAAATCGATATTTTTCATATCCATTCATATTTAATGTATCTATGAATCGTCCAAGAAGTTAATGGACAATGACAAATATTCTTAAGAGTTGAGAATTTGAGACATGTGTCAATATAAATTAACTCCTGAATTAGATCATTATAGAGATGATGATTGATCCATCAAGATCTATGTATGGATCGCTTCTCTTTTAGATAGACAAATCTTGAGTCTATAGTATGGGGATACTGGAGCAAGAGTGCAGATGATTGTTAGAGAACAATGGTACTAAGCATGACCAAGAATGAGAAGTCACTTGGATGTCTACTCACTCATTAATGACTATCTCGAAAATGTAATTATGTAAGTAGTTCTTTGACCTACGGTGCCTCGGCTGCTCATAGTAGGATTGCTATAATTTGATAATACATAAATATGATTTTTAGCCATTCAGGATCTTAGGGTGTGTTTGAGAATATGCGCTCTTCCCATACGGATTGGCATGGCTGTCGATAATTAGCCAAGTAACAAGAAAATACTTCTTAGAGATCTCTACGGAAGCACGATCAAATAAATCAAGGAATAGAGAAGAAAAGAAAAAGAGATTTTTGAAAGAAAAGAGCTTTTATTCAGTATATTTCAGCACACTTACAATCTTGACCTATTTTCAGTATATATACTTTATAAAGGGTCAAGCTTAAGCTTATAGAAAAACTCTCCAAATCCAAATAATCTATGTACACAAAATAATAACCCATGAAAACTAAGTTGGCCCAGTTTCAGACTGAGCTGGCTAACCTGTGACTGGGTCGGCTCAGTCTGGACTGAGCCGACCTAGTTGGACTGAGCCGACCCAATTGTGTATGGTGCTAATAGTCCAAAAATGCTGCTCTTTGTTTGGACTTTTCTTTGAGACCTAGCCGACCCAGTTCCCAACTGAGCCGACCCAGTTCCCAACTGAGCCGGCTCAGTCTCAGAGTGAGCCGGTCTAGTTTTCAAACTTTACTATTGAGACTGATTCTTCTTCTGGCTCACTTTCATCTTTCTATGATCTATCTTCTCATATTTTTAAGACTTGGGAGTGCTACTTCTGAGCTCACATTCTCCATCTTGGTGCTTCCAAGTCCTTGTGAACTCATCTCTTCTCAATAGACCCATCCATGCCACACATATCTAAAAACTATCTCTGGAGAGTACCTTCGTGAGTGCATCAGACTGATTCTCCTTGGTATGGACCTTCATTAGTTTTACTTCATCTTCCTCCATCAGCTCTCTGATCCTATGGTACCTCACGTCTATATGCTTTGTGCGCGCATGACAAACTGGGTTCTATGCCAACAATAAAGCACTTTGACTATCACTGAATAATATAATCTTGCTCTGCTCCACCTCCAACTCATCAATCAGCCTCCTAAGCCAAAGGGCTTTCTTTGCAGCCTCTGTTATCTCAATGTACTCGACCTTTGTGGTAGACAAGATCGTGATTAGCTGAGAGGTTGATCTCCAAAACACCGGTCCACCATATACGTTGAAGAGGTATCCAGTAGTAGACCTCCTTGTATCAAGATCACCAACATAATTTGCATCAACAAATCCCACCAGAGGATCTGAACCTTCACACATCTTCACAGATTATTCTCCAAATTCTTCCGACTGCCCACCAAATACTAAACTATAATCTCTTATTCCATGTAGATATCTCAATATCCATTTCAATGCTTTTCAATGTTTCTTTCTAGAGTTAGCCATGTATCTACTAACCATGCTCACAGCATATGCTATATCTTATTTATAGCACACCATAGTGTACATCATACTGCCTACAGCATTTGCATAAGGAACTCGTTCCATATACTCTCTCTCCTCTTCTGATTAGGAGCACTATAACTTGGAGAGAGATATATGGCTCAGCAATGGCGTCTCTGCAAGTTTGGCCTTCTCCATTCCAAACCTCTCCAGAGCCTTCTAGACATATTTTTTTTTATGACAAATAGAGCACTCATTTGCACCTATCTCTATAAATCTTCATTCTAAGAATTTTTTCAGCTGGACCTAAATCTTTTATCTTAAATTCAGATGATAATGACCTTTTCAATCTTTTCATAGCATCCATGCTTCTACTGGCTATGAGCATATCATCTATATATAATAACAAGTATAGAGCATCCTCCTCATCTACATTCTTGACGTAGACACAACAATCATGTTCACATCTGCTGAAACCTAGGCTCAAGACAAAGCTATCAAACCTTCGATACCACTGACGAGAAAATTATTTCAAGCCATACAAAGACTTTCTGAGTAAATATACATTTTCTTCCTGTCCCATCTTCATGAAATCATCTGGCTGCTTTATGTAGATTCTTTCCTCCAAAGTCCCATGAAGAAAAGCCATCTTCACGTCCATCTATTTCAATTCCATGTTATGTTGTACCATCAGTGACAGCAAAACTCAAATAGATGTGTGACGCACCATAGGAGAGAAAATTTTTGTGTAGTCAATCTCTTTTCTTTGTAAGTATCCCTTTGCTACCAACCTTACTTTGAATCTGACTCCACCATATTCTGAAGGTGCTTTTTTTTTGTAAACACCCACTTTGAGTCAATAGATCGAGCATCCTTTAGAAGATCCACCAGCTGCCATGTCTGATTCTTCTCAAATGATTTCATCTTCTCCATCATGGCTTGCATCCATGAATCATGATCCTCACTCTCCATGGCCTCTGCATAATTCTTTGAATCTCCATTAGCAGTGATGAGTGCATAGGAGATAACCTCATCAATGTCATATCTGACCGATCTCCTAATAGTATGTTGGGACTTGTACAAAGTCACTTCCACTGGCACATCTCTACCTGATGTTTGTAGCTGCTTCTATACATTTGTTTGAACTGCCGAGCCTCTATGCTAATTTTCAATCTAAGAAAATACTTTTCTATGCAGCTCCACCTTAACAGGAACAGTCCTATAAGTGGATGTAACATGCATGCCATCATTCTCTGACTGACCACCGCTGTTCATCTTTATTTTCTCAGTTTCATCTATCTCAGACCTCCTCAAGATGTTCTTCTCATCAAAGATAATATCTCTGTTGATTACTGACTTCTATACCTGAGAGTCTCATAGTAGGTACCCCTTGATATCTTGTGGATATCCTATGAATGTCATCTTTTGAGTTTTGGATCCAATTTGCTCCTCTCGGCTGCCTCCACATGTGCATAGACTGTGCAATCGAAGACTTTCAGATGGCCAAGCACTACCTTCTTTTCACTCCAGACCTCTTTTGGAATGTCTTCATTCAGCTTATAATGAGGGGACTTGTTCACAAGAAAATAAGAAAAAGTTAGAACATCATCCCAAAAGGACTTTGAAAGTGATGTCTGCAGCCTCAAACTCCATGCCTTCTCGATCAGTGTCCGATTCATCCCCTCTACAACACCATTCTGCTAGAAAGTCATCCTCACCGTGTAATGATGTTTGATGCCATTTTTCTCACAGTACCTTCTGAACTCCAAGCTAGTATACTCCCCTCCATTGTCTGACCTTAGACACTTTATTTGTCTCCTTGACTTCTTCTCTACTTCAGCTCTTCAGGCTCTGAACCGGTTAAATATCTCTGATTTTTCTCGGATCAGATAAACCCACACCTTTCTTGAAAAATCATAAATGAAAGTGACAAAGTATTTCGCTCCATCTCTAGCTGATACAGGAGCTGGTCCCCATACATTCGAGTGCACTAAATCCAGCACTCCCTCATTGCGCTTGGTACTTCTGGCAAACTTTACCCTATATTGTTTGCCAAAGATACACGGCTCACAAAGATCTATATCCTCCTTCTTCAGGGTTGGGATCATACCTCTTCTGCTTAGTTCTGTGAGTCCACGATCACTCATATGATCCATCCGATAGTACCACAATCGATATAAAATCTGCTCCTCCTGTGTCGCTGCTAGCACCTCTGCACTATCATTTACCACTAAGCCTTCCATTCTGTAAAGTTTGTTGCTCAGTCTTCTACCTTTCATCACCACCAAAGCTTTCTTGAAGATTTTCAAACATCCACTTCTAACCTGGCTACTAAAAGCATAACTTTGCTCCTCCAAGTAGCCCAAAGAAATCAATTTTTTTTCAACTCCGATATACACCTAATATTTGATAATGTACGAATGATTCTATCATACATCCTCACTCTAATAGAGCCAATTTCAGCTATTTTGCATGGATGATCATCTCTAAGGCTGATACTTCCACCATCGGCCTTCTGAGAGGTAGCAAATCACTCCCGATAAGAAGTATAGTGGTGCGAGCATGTTAAATCTAATATCCACATAGTATCACACTCTATGGATCCATCTGATATAACTAGTAGGTCTTCTCCACTACTCATAGAAGCTGTATCATCTTTCTTACTGATCTTTCCTTTTTTTGATCTCAAAAGGGGACAATCTCTCCTCAGATGTCTAGGCTGATGATATTTATAACATTTCAATGTCATCTTTCTTTAATCGTGAGACTTTGACCTACCCTTGGATTTTCCTCTTGTCTTCTTCTTTGATCTTCTCTATCTTTCGTTCACAGCCAAGATCTCAGACTTAGGATCTCCCTGGTAGATCTTCTCCCTTTGCTCATTTGATCTGAGCATACCAACAACATCTTCATAGTTTAGGATTTAGGATCTTCTTTTCATAAACTAAAATTATTATGAGACCATCATACAAACCTGGGAGAGAATATAATAGCAGCAATGCCCGATCCTCCTCATCAATCTTCACATTCAAACTCATTACCTCAGAACACACCTAATTGAACCTTTGGATATGTGCAATAAGATCTCCGCCTTCAAGCATCCTCAGACTATATAGTTGTTTCTTCAGCCATAACTTATTTGTTATGTTCTTTCCCATATATGTGTTTTTCAATCTCTCCTAGAGCTCCTTTGCCGTAGTCTCTATACAAACCTCAGAAAAAATTTGATTGGCCAAGCACATCCGAATTGTGCTAAAAGCAATTTTTTCCAACTCTTTTCAATCCTCAACACTGATATTTTTTAATCTTTCTTTTATCAAGACCTTGTAGATCCTCTGCTGAACCAACAAGTTCCTTACTCTTTGCTATCATAGAGTAAAGTTTTTCTTACCATCGAATTTCTCAAAATCCACCTTGAATCCATTTGATTCCATGACTTCAAACAAGTCAAGAACAGAACCCTAACATCCTTCATGATCACACACACCAGTAAAACTATCCTTCACAAAAGATCTAACTAGTCCTAGATCCTCTTTCCAAACTTCTATATTACCGTTCCTCCGTGTAAACAATCTTCACCTCAATCTAGAGATAACCACGAAGCAAACTAAAAATTTTTACGATAAAATCTGGTGCAACAAATCCTGGATGTAGTAAATGCTAGGTGTCTTTCTTCCTTCCACACAACACCGCTCTGATACCAAATATTTGAGAATATGTGCTCTTTCCATACGGATCGGCATGGCCATCGGTGATTAGCTAAGCAATAAGAAAGTACTTCTTAGAGATCTCTACGAAAGCATGATCAAATAAATCAAGGAATAGAGAAGAAGAGAAGAAGAGATTTTTGAAAGAAAAGAGCTTTTATTCAGTATATTTCAGCACACTTACAACCTTGACCTATTTTCAGTATATATATATTTTACAAAGGATCAAGCCCAAGCTCATAGAAAAATTTTTCAAACCCAAACAATCCACGTATATAAAATAATAACCCATGAAAACTGAGCCAACCTAGTTTCAGACTGAGCTGGCTAACCTACGATTGGGTCAGCTCAGACTGAGCCAACCCGTCTGAGCCGACCCAGTTGTGTACCATGCCAGACTGAGCCAACCCAGTTATGTAGCATGCCAATAGCCTAAAAATGTTGTTCTCTATCTAAATTTTTCTCTAAGACCTAGCCAAATTTAGCCGATCCAATTGTGTACCATGCCAACAGTTCGAAAATGCTGCTCTCTATCTGAATTTTTTTCTGAGATCAAGTCGATTTAGTTTTCTGGGATTGAGCTGACCCAGTTATGTACCATGCTAATAGTCCAAAAATGCTACTCTCTGTCTAAATTTTTCTCTAAGATCTAGCTGATCCAGTCTTGGACTGAGCTGACTCAGTTCCTAACTGAGCCGGCTCAGCCTCAGAGTGAGCCGACCTAGTTTCTGAACTTTACTATTGAGACTGATTCTTCTTTCGGCTTGCTTCCATCTTCCCATGACCTATCTTTTCATATTTTCAAGAGTTAGGAGTACCACTTCTAAGCTCACACGGTGTTCATTGGATGCAGTAGATTCACTATAGGAGTAGGGTATGCACTTATAGGAGATATATCGATCTTATTAGTTGAGAAGTAGTCTTATGCGATCTAAGAGGCTTTTCTTAAATCTATAGCCACAATAGCATGATAATGGAAAAAAAATTTCATTAGGATTCATGAGTGGATTCAAGCGAATTAAGTTAAGCATATGATGGATGCTTAGAGTTTGACGAGTTTTCATAACTTGCATCCTATCGAGACTTTTGATAAAAGAACTCAATCATATGGTAACTACACCTAGGAATTTAGATTTTTTTATTTTGCTAGGTTGCTACTACATACTGCTAGGTGTCACTAGTGAATTATGAAAACTCACTAAAATTATTTTTGGATCAATAATCCTTGTTGGATTGAGTTGGAATCGTTTTGGTCCATCGAAAGGAGTTTCGATGATACTGTGATGGAGATCACAATATGTCTCACTACCAGATAGAATAAAAGTTGAGGGGTCACACATAAAAGGAGCTTGACCTAATTAGTGGCTTAGATCATAATCAAATTATCAATTAGATTGATGATTTGAATTAAAAAACTACTAATTTATAAGAGTTACAAATTTAGTAACCGCTAATTGTTAGCATAAGGGACTTAATTGCAAGTATTGCAATTCAACTAAACCTAATTAAATTATGGATCAAGTTCTAATTAATTTAAATTAGATTTAATTTAATTAGACTTAATTTAAGGCTAATCGAATTTAATTATCCAAGTTAGATTTGGATTTCAATCCTGATTGGATCAGTTTTGACAGCCTTTCTGAATTTGATTCAAATTAGGCTCGAATGAATTCAGACTGAACCCAATTTAAAACCCAATTAGAATAGGAGCCTAAGCCTACTTACCTTGGGCTTCTCTCTCTCTCTCTTTTGGCCATCCAAGAGAGGTGTGGGGCATGTGAAATCATGCCCCTTCTCTTTGCGCGCATGAAAACAAGAGGAGGCACAAGTTGGCACCTCTCCTTTGAGTTAGGACTCATTCTCTTGATAAGATTCAGCCTAATTTAAATTAGGATGGACTCTTATCAGGTTTGGGGAATGGGAAACCTGATTTGTGAGACAAATAAAAGGAGAAAAGAGAGGGGCATGTGCAAGGACTTTTGTGCGTGGGTTCTTTCTTGCTGCAAACACCTTCTCCATGCCTTCTCCTTCTTCCCTTCCATCTCCACGCCCCACCTCAGATCAGATCTAAAAAGAGAGAGAGATTGGAGAGAGAGGAAGAAAGGAAGAAAAGGTTCTTCCATCTCTTCTTGGCATCTAGAAATGATCCCAACAAATCTGCATGAAGAGTTTGTGCTGCGGTCCATCTTCTTCGAGTTCTAGAAGAAGATTCAGATCCAAGTCAAGGAGTGAGGCTTGCAAGGTGCTAGCACTCCAGTAGCCTCAGTGCTTCGTTAGGTCATCTTCATGTAGATACCAGTAGAGACCGGATATGTGCACAACACCAACAGAAACTTCGAGCATCCATAGGATTCGATCCGAGTAAGAAGAAGGACTGCGATTTAGGTAATCGTTCGTCCTTCTTTATTTTATTTTCATATTTGAAATATTTATTTCATAGCATGCTTAAAATGATCCTTGGGTGATTGTTGGATTAGATCCAAGTATGCTTTAGATTAAAATAGTTTTAATCTTATCTTTCTGCTGCGTAGTTTCATTAGATGAAAAATTAGCATGCTAATTATCTAGAACTCCAACATTTTATTGATAATGAAAAGGATAATGTTTTGAATTCGGATGTCCCAATGTGATTTTTACAAGTAGGTCTCCTATCTACTATGTTAAGAAAATTTCTAGCATCCTGAGTTTTGATGAGTAGCCATTGATTCTTGATCTTGGATTTGAAATATTGAAAGTGTATACTCCTCTATGTAATAGAAAGAATGTGAAGTTGTTCATTGTTGAGAGCAGATTTGAGTTTGTTTATGACTTATGATAGATCGATTAAGCCAAGAGCAATTGAAGTTTTTGGTGAGAAAACTTGATGTCTTTATCTAGAATTGAGATACTGATTTTGATTATAAGAAATGAATGATTTTGATCTAGAACAATTCTTGAGGTATTGACCTTTTCCTTATGAAATGATTTGAAGATAAATTTGCATCAAAAATTAAAATATCAAAAAGTTCGAGGATGAGATTTGAATTGGGAATTCCAAGAAAGAATTTTTAGAGATTTAAGTAAGAAAAATTTTGAGGATGAAATTTCTTTTTAGGAAGGAAGAATATAATACCCATCTCACACAGCATAGATCTCAAAGCAGCAATAAAAAAAAATTGGGCCAACATGTGATTGTGAACTAGGAAGAACCTGAGGAACTTCCGAACGAGTTTCTCTTCCAATCAAAATCCTAAACCTATTTTCTTGGTAAACAAAATCCTAAACATATTTGAAATCCTATTTGAAAACAAAGTCTAATTCCTCCCCATTAGAGGTCTATTTAAAGGCCTCAACTTGCCTAATTTTTCCTCACTAGAAATCACTGAAGTTTTCCATTTTTTTCCTTTGTTTCTTTTTGATATACCATCGGTTAATCTTCATTGGGCGGTTGAAAATCAGATCAAATCTCATCCAAGATAGGTAAATCTCTTCAATCATCTTTCCCTCAATCTCCCATAGTTGCTAAAGTTTGGATTTTAACTAATTAGTGCCTAAATTTTTCATGGAAAATCTGATTCTGATTTCCCCTTTTTTTCACATCTTATTCTTGATTTTTTGGCACCTTTTACCATCACTAGTCACCAAATCTATATCATCGATCACCGCCGTAGCCTACCCCTCCGGCTATGAGTATCATGGGAGGAGGGACCTCCCAGCTTCGAGAACAAAGGGAAGAAAACCTCCCCTATTCCATTAAGAAAATAGGAAGAAGAAGAGGACTCACGAGTCCTTCATTCCATGGAGAAGAAAAAAAGGAATAAAAAAGAAAAAAAAATCCTTCTTCTCTCTCCTTCTCCTCTCTAGTCTCTATTTTCTCTCTCTACCTTCTATCCCTATTTTCTCTCACTACTTTCTTTCTTTAGATTATTTCTCTCTCTTCAATATTTTTCTCTCTACCATGCTCATTCTCTCTCTCTCTATTTTCTTGAGATTTGATGAAGTCAGAGATCCATCTTCCTTGATTAGTTTGATTTTATCCTAAAATTCTAATCCAAAATGTATGCCCAATTTCTGGTTCGATCTTAGGAGGGGTTTTGATTTGAGATTTTACTTTGATTTAATTATGGATTAAAATTAATTATAAAAAAATCCTAATAAGGTCAGTCTTGAAGGCCTCCTCATACAAGGCTACCCTATTTTACCGAGAGGAAGTAATCCTACTATAAAGGTTAGGCACCTCAAGTGCTATGCCTTTCGGGATCCCATACTCTTTCTAGATTTGCTTGAGATCTTCACCCTCCAGAATGGACTTAATCATGTCCAGAGTTTGAGGAGCTCAGAGTGCCTCCATGCTAGAACCCTTGGAAACTTGAACAGGTGATTTTGAACCAAAGGATCCCTATTCCATTGGTTTTCCTAAGAAAGAAGCCATGAAAACAAATAAGAAACAAGAGAGAAGGAAAAAGGAAGGACCAACCCACCAGCAACCCTGGAGCAGAAGGAAGGCAACAACCATAGCACCTCTCTCTCACTCCAACTCTATGATAAAAAACTAGGTGGGCAGTGTCCATCTCTCTAGTGTCTTTTATAGCACAGTCTGATAATAGAGGCAATTCGGATGGACCGTTTGATCGATGTCCATGTGTTAGCATCCCTCTAGATACCAAAATGTTGCCCAGATCGATGCCACTAAAACATCCAATTCCCATGCCGGTTGTGTGATACTCTCTCCAGAAATGGGGGTGAGTGCGTCCTCCATAAACGTGCACATCCAATCAACTCTCTGGATCGCACCCCTCAAAGAGTGGCTATAGTGGCGCACAATGTTGAAACTCTTCATTTCACCTGGTATGCTATTCAAGGCACTGCCTGACATGGCCTTGCCCGAAGAAAGTCCTATGCGCATCAATCTCAGAAAATGAAGAAATTCACCTGAAACTTCAGCCACCAACGCCACAGTGAACGTAGGAAGCATCCTCTACTCCCTTCATCCGAATCAGATATGCCTCTGCCTCAAGTGTGAGAGGCAACTGATACATGCAGAATATCCTATCTACCATAGCACTGGCAATGTAGTGGCAACTCAATATGCATCCTCGTTAAGGAGTACTTAGGCAATTGCTAAATCACCATGACTTGGACTTCTACGACCGTGCTAAAGGATTTCTGGAGCCTTCTACTTGCTAGCCAATAAATGGCTAGACGCTATCCAGCTCCACTCCTCCACTCAATGGAATTTGTAATCCCAACAAACTCTAGAATGTGTTGCCGTTATTTCCTAACAACTTGAGCATGCCTCCACAACCCTCAGAGGGAAGAAAATGATGCGTATTCTCTCAAATGATAGGTATCCATCTTTGCCTATAAATTTTTAACTTTTTGGAACCCTCCAGGTAAGTGAAGCTTACTTCATATGCCCTCTCTCTGAGATGGGAACTGGATTTATCTCTTTCACAAAGCTCTGGGCAACTCTGACCTTACCAGAGAGCATCACCTCTCATACGGCATCCACTGAGTCTCTATGTTTCATGATCTCTCTATCTACGTCCACTCCACTTCATACTTGACCTCATTACTATATTCTTCTTGAGAGCTTAGACCTTTTATATTTGCTTCTGCAGGAGACTTAGATATCGAAGGGTTCGTCATCGAAAAATCTTTCCTTTGGTGTGAGGATTTTTCTGTCTTTGATGGTTTTGCAGGATTGGTTTCAAAGGATTGTCTGTGGACCTAAGACCAGATTCTGATCTAGAGATCTCAATCAATCATTCTGCAATTGCCTTCCTCTCTCTCCACAATGACTCCAATTGATCGGTCTAAGCCAGATCGATACCCTAGCAGCAACAGGGACCACCATTCATACGTCATTTAGTGTATGGAAAGCTCACCAAGTCCTGGTGCGCTATCAACTTTGACTTGAGATAATAAAATGACAAGGCAGAGGGCTTGGTATTCCTCGGCTTTGCGGAAAATGTCGCCATGTTTCTACCGCCCGTGATAAGCTTGAAGCAGGACAACCTTCATGAAAGCTATGAATTTTTCAAGGATACCTCCAAAGCACGGCAGGTACTCCATCCTGTTTTCCATTCCACTCGTCATTGACTGTGGAAAGTTCACCAAAGAAATTTACATTACAATATATCCTCAAAGATGTGGAGCAGAGGCCTCCATGCAAAAAGTCAGTCCAACAATATATGTATATCAAGTTATTTCATGAGGAATTCATTAGCTGAAAACCTAAGGCCTTGTGAAATCCCCCTGGGTAAACTCCAAAGAAAATTATTAGACTAATTAACTAATTGACTTGTTGGTTATCTACAATTTACTACACAATGCAATAGATTTGTTTAATCGCATTTACTATGGAAATAGAAAATACTTCAGTTTCTTCATTCTATAATAAATATGGAAGTATTGCTGAGATATGCTTAATCAAACATTTCAATTCTTAAACGGAATGTTATTTGACAATGAAATACCAATCTTTACTATGGGGGATTTTGGGAGAAGGAGAAAATACCACGTGTTCATAATAGTTTTTTTTTTTTTTTCGATACGAGGATCAAAGGGTCGTGGAGTCTAGAGGAGGATGCCTTACTAATGCGGCTTGTGGAGCGTCACGGTCTCCAAAATTGGACTCTAATCAGCTCGGAGATTTTTGGACAGTCTGGCAAGTCATGCAAACTCCATTGGAGCTCAGTCATGCCATCCACCACCACCCATTCACTCATGTCGGGGACGCCACCATCGTCGCCACCCATACAAAGTATGGCAACAAGTGGGCCACCATCGCCCGCCTCCTCTCCGGCCGCACCGACAATGCTATCAAGAATCACTGGAACCCCACCCTCCGCCACTGTCGCTAGGCCGCTGAGGCCACCGCATTTGCCGCCGTCCCCCCTCCTATTCCACCCCCACATGCTGCCGACTCCACAGACCCGACAAGTCTGACTCGAAGTCGGACGTGAAGTGGCCATGCAAGATCAAAGATGAAGTCAGCGAGAGCGAGGTGGCGACCATGGTGGTGGTGCTGCCTGCTCCACCTCCTCCACCATGGCCACCGATGGCACAAATCCCGGTAGATCTGGTGATGTTGTTGATGCTGTGCCCACCGGGTGAGGGTGCTGGCAGTGGTGATGGATGGGACCGGAGGGAGGGATGGTGGGATGCCGAGATGAGGGAGATGTGCTTGGTGCCGATAATGTGGGAGATGATTGTGGAGGAGGTGAGGAGTTACATCAACAGAGAAGTGGGTGGTGCGGGGGCAGTGGTGATGGGTAGGGACCTACGGGATGGCGTGATGGTGGAAGAAATTTTTTTTTATTATGGTGGACGGAGCTGGGAAGGTGGTGCGGGTGGGGGCGCAAGTGAAGTGGGCGTGCGAGGAAGCGGGAGTGTTTTTTTGCTTTTTTTTTTAATTTGAAGAATGGAGGGGGAGAGGGTGGTAGGGCGGGGGGGCTGGGGGGGTGCGGGCTGGCGGTTATGAACCCACAGGATGGGGTGGAGGGGCACCACGGGCGGCATGGATTTTTTTTGCATGGAGTAAAGTATTATTTTTCAGTATTCTTTTTGAAAATGCTACTCAAATAAAATCGTAGGTTCTATTTTTTTTTCCTGTAACAAATTTTTGATACCAGCATCGACTTTGATGGTGGCATGACTCCATCTCCATTGTGAGAGAGAAAGGGATTAATAAATACTGCTCATATATTCTAAGTAATACACACACACACATACATGTATATGTGTGCATATATACATATATATATATATATATATATATATATATATATATATATATATATATATATATATATATATATATATATATATATATATATACGTGTGTGTATGTATGTATGTATGTATGTATATACGTGTGTGTGTATATGTGTGTATATATATAACAGTACACTGTGGAAGAATATTGTAGTGTTGCCAACTTAGGAAGCCAAAACCCTCCAAACGTGCCACATGTCGAGCTTTGGCTTCTCTAGATTTTTTCTTTTTCTACACGACTCTTAACGTCCTAGATTGCATGGAAGAAAAATCACCCACCCATAGAGATCGGAGGGGTTTCTAAGGTTTCGATTGAGATTTTTTCCAAGTATACAGGTTTTTGTGCAAGTTGTGGCGATGTGAGCAGTAAAGAGAGAAAGCTGAGGGGGGCGGCTGGCACTACAAGAAAATAAGATTTTAGTGATCAAAAAATCGATTGCTAAAAATTAAAAATCGGTCGCTAATAATATTTGTAATCGATTTTTTGATCGAATATTTTTTATCGTAAAAGGCTTGGTTGAAAATATTTTGCGATCGATTTAGCAACCAAAAAATTAAAAAAAAACTTAAATTTTATGATATTTTATTTTTTAAAAATTGATCATAAAATTGATCACTAATTTTTTAAAAAATAATAAAAAAATTGATCATAAAATTGATCGCTAATTATTTTTTATTTTTTAAATTAATATATCGATCACAAAATTGATCGTTAATTTTGTTAAAATATTTTTTATTAATAAAATGGTCACTAATCAATTTTTAAATTTTTAATTAAAAAATCAATCATAAAATCGATCGTTATTTATTTTTAAATTTTTTATTAATAAAATCAATCATAAAATTGATTACTAATTATTTTATTTTTTAATTAATATATCAATCACCAAATCGATCGTTAATTTTTTAAAATATTTTTTTATTAATAAAATTGATCATAAAATTAGTCACTAATTATTTTAAATTTTTAAATTATAAAATGATCATAAAATTTATCGCTATTTATTTCTTAATTTTTTATTAATATAATCAATCATAAAATTGATCACTAATTTTGTTAAATTTTTTTTATTAATAAAATTGATCATAAAATTGATCCCTAATTATTTTCAATTTTTTTAATTAAAAAATTGATTATCATTTATTTTTTATAATATTTAAATTTTTAAAATTGATTACAAAATCGATCTCTAATTATTATTTTATATTTTATTTTTATATTACTTTTATTTTTTATATAATTTATTTTTTATAAAATAATAAATTATTAATATTTTAAATATTTTTTTAATATTTTATTTATTTATTTATTTTCTATCCTCCTTCCATGCGCCTTTAGCTGTCGCCCTCACTTGCCTGTGTTGCTTCCCTTCAATCCCCACGCACCCCACCCCCCGCGCTGCCCCGTGGCCACCCGCACCGCCTGCCTGCCCTGTCTCTTGGACACCCGCAGTGTCCGTGTTGCCCCATGGCCACCCGCACCACCCCTCGACCGCTGCTCCATTACTCCGACACCGCAAACCTCCTCAACTGCTACTCCATGCCTCCGGCACCACATTTCGATCCACCGACTGCTCGCGCCGCCCCCATTCCTCCGACGATGGAGATCGACGGTAGATGGTAGCAAGGAGAAGGAGAAGGGGAGCCATCGTAGGCGGGTCGATGAGGGGAGGCCGAAGGGGAGCGGGGGCATCGCAGGCTGGAGAGAGGAGGGGGGCCATCATGGCAGGCCGACGAGGGGAGGATGTCGCAGGCCATTATCGAGGGGAGGAGGGCTGTCATGACGAGCCGATAGGGGGAGACCGTCGCAGGCAGTGACCGAGGAGATGAGGGAGGGTCATCGTGGGCGATCTCCTAGGAGGGGAGGAGGGCCCGTCGTGGTGGGCTAGCTGCAAGGGGGGACCAAGTGTGCAATGGCCATGGAGGGGAGGGCGAGTTGGGGAGGCAAAGATGGGGGTGGCTCAGATGGGCTGGGGGTGGGCGGGCTTATAAGTTTTTTTTCTTAAAAAAATAAGTGATAAATCGATCATTAAAAAATATAAAAAAGGCTTCAATTAAATTTTTTTTAAAATTTAAATTTATGATCAAAAAATTGGCTACAAAATGCCATTATTATTTTTTTTAATTTAAAATAACTTAAAAATTTAGCGATCAATTTTTTGATCGTAAAATTAATTTTTTTTATCAATTTTTTATCATAAAATTTGCAACCAAAAAATTGGTCATAAAATAACTTAATTATTTTTTTAAACATTTAAAATAATTTAAAAATTTAGCGATCAATTTTTTTATTATAAAATTATTTTTTTTTGATCGATTTTTTAGCCATAAAATTTGTGACCAAAAAATTAGATGCAAAATGCCTTAATTAATTTTTTTAATTTAAAATAATTAAAAATTTTAGTGATCAATTTTTTTATCATAAAATTAATTTTTTTATCGATTTTTCGATCGTAAATATATTTTATAATTGAATATAATTTTTTCTATTTTTTTTAAATATGATATAATTTTAGAATTTAAAATTCATCTTTACCGTTCATTATCTAAATATTATCATTAGAGCATCATCATAAAAGAATGCCTCGATTCGAGAGCCTAGCTATGTCAATTAATAAAATTTGATTTTAATGGCTACGAATGATTGTATGATGATCTGATAGATAGAGACCATCGATGGATTCAAAAATTTATAATGATGATCTTGGTGATATTTATACCATACTATCAAAATTTTACTTCAATCAGACATCATTATTATGATTAATTTAGTATGTTTTGATTTGAACAGTTAAATAAAAAATGAGTGCTCAAAAGGTCAAACAACATCTGATTATAAAATAATTTTTTAGATAAATGATCTTTGCAACTATTTTGATCATTTATATGGTGATAATTATAAAATTCAAATCGTACATATATGAATGATCTAAAACTATATATTTTTTTATACTTATTTTTAAAGTTCTTAAGTAATTATACTTATGCTTTTGTAAGATCTGCTTAACGTGGATAGTTCATATACATGTGGTTCAGATTTTATGATTACTACTATAAAAATAATTAAAATAGTAGCAAAGATTATTTATTTAAAAATTATCTTATAATCGAACATCATTTGATCTTTTAATCATTCATTTTTTATTTAACGATCCAAATCATCCCATACTAAATTAACTATAATAATGATATCCGATTGAAATAAAATTTTGATAGTGTACTATAAATATCATTAAGATCATCGTTACAAGTTTTCGAACTCATTGATGGTTTCTATCTATCAGATTATCATATAATAATTCATGATCATCAAAATTAAATTTTATTGATCGACATAACTAGGGCTAACGAAACAGGATGGTCTTTTGTGATAATACTCTAAGGATAATTATTTAGATAATGAATGATGAAGAAGAACTTTAAATTTTAAAATTATATTATATTTAAAAAAATAAAAAAATTTATATTTGGTTGTAAAATATATTTATAATAAAAAAATCAGTCAAAAAAATTAATTTTGGGATCCAAAAATTGGTCGCTAAATTTTTAAATTATTTTAAATTAAAAAAAATTAATTAAATCATTTTGCGATCGATTTTAAGGTCGTAATTTTTGTGACTGAAAAATTGATCAAAAAAATAATTTTA
This sequence comes from Cocos nucifera, assembly GCA_006176705.1. Lineage (NCBI taxonomy): Eukaryota > Viridiplantae > Streptophyta > Magnoliopsida > Arecales > Arecaceae > Cocos > Cocos nucifera. The sequence goes on along the minus strand of QRFJ01000725.1, from coordinate 52,006 downwards.
TGATCAAAAAATTGATCATTAAAATTTTAAATTATTTTAAATTAAAAAATAAATTAAGGCATTTTGTAATTGATTTTTTGATCATAGATTTTGTGATCAAAAAATTGATTGAAAAAAATAATTTTATGAATGAAAAATTGATCACTAAATTTTTAAATTATTTTAAATTTTAAAAAAATTAATAAAGGCATTTTGCAATTGATTTTCTTGTCTTAAATTTTGTGACCAAAAAATTGATAAAAAAAAAATTAATTTTATGATTGAAAAATTGATTGCTAAATTTTTAAATTATTTTAAATTAAAAAATAAATTAAGGCATTTTATGATCGATTTTTCAATCATAAATTTTGTGACCAAAAAATTGATCAAAAAATTAATTTTATGATAAAAAATTGATCGCTAAATTTTTAAATTATTTTAAATAAAAAAATTAATTAAGGCATTTTGCAATCGATTTTTTGATCGTAAATTTTGTGACCAAAAAATTGATCAAAAAAATTAATTTTATGATCAAAATATAGATCGTTAATTTTTTAAATTATTTTAAATTAAAAAAATAATTAAGGCATTTTGCGATCGATTTTTTAGTCACAAATTTTGTGATCAAAAAATCGATCAAAAAAAATTAATTTTATGATCAAAAAATTGATCGCTAAATTTTTAAATTATTTTAAATTAAAAAATTAATTAAGATATTTTATGATCAAAAAATTAGTTGCAAAATTTTTAGACTAAAAAATTAGTTCCAAAATCGATTGCAAAATTTTATAAAATTAGTACTTTATAAATTTATTTTTATATTCAAATTTTTGGTTGCAAAATTTGTCATAAAATCAAAATTTTATGATCGATATTTTTTGGTCTCTATATTAATTTTTTTAATAATTGATTATAAAATTGATTGCAAAAAATCTCGGTCGCATAATCGGTTACCAATTTCAACCAAAAAAATTGGTCCCAAAATTGGTTGCAAAATTACTATTTTCTTGTAGTATGGGAGGATGGTGCCGGAGTTCGGAGGACTTGAGACGGAGGTCAGCGACAACGATGGAGGCAGCATGGGTTCGGACCTATGAGAAAGAGGCAAGGGCAAGAACATCCCCATTCATGGCGGAGAGAGGTGGAGACAAGGATGAGTTCGGCCATGGCTTCTATCAGGATAGTGATGACCATGGCCGCAGTGACCATTGCATTGGCTATTGGAGAGGATGGCACGACGAGAAGAAGAAGTGGGTACCCATGAAGAAGAATTAAAAAAGAAAGGAGGCAGATGGATTCGACTACGGCTTCAGATGGGATAGCAATGACCATAGCCATGGCAATCATAGCGGTGGCTGTTAGGGCACGATGAGGAGGAGAAGTGGATTCTCATGAAGGAGGAAGAAAGAAAATAAAAAAAGAAAAGAAAAGAGAAAAGAAAAGAAAGAAAAGAAAAAAAAAATTTAGAAGAGAAAAAGAGAAAAGAAAGAAAGGAAAAGAAAAAAATATTTTTTTTTTTTAAAAATTTCATTATATCCTTGATTATTCTAAAAAAGAAAATATGGATTATTATGGGAAAAAAAGAAAGAAAGAAAGATTTCATGAGGTTTTTAATTATTTTAAAATTTGATTCCGTATATTTTAAAATTTGGGTGCACTTTAAAATTCAGCTTCAAAGTTTTATTATGCCATCTGGAAAAAAACCTCTTCAGTGTATATCCGACTCTGCACAATGCACGGATTTTTAATTATTTTATGCTAAAATTTGATTGCTGATTGCGAGCCTGTAAATATTCAAAAATAATGAAATGCCAGTTTTAACTGATTTTTAGTATTTCAATATAGTTTTTTTGAAAAATAATTATTGGATAGACTCGTTCTACCGCAAAATATTCATGGGTTTTGATTTTCAGAGGCTTTTTTCTTCAATGGGTTAGGATAAGATTTAAATTTTACTTTAAAAAAAATAAAAAGCAAATCCCGAAATACACCACTTTTTTTAATTTTTTTTCGCTGTTTATTTTAATAAAACAAAAATTCTTCAACTTGGTTCAGGAGAAATATTTTTTGATATAAGACTCAGAACTCCAACTTTTCTTCCTGGCGGAAGAAAAAAAAGCACGACAGTTGTGCTACTGGACCTTGCCTTCATGGAAAGTTCACCAACATCTCCGTAGTCAACATGGCACAGGCCCCATCCTTGCGTGGCACAGACCCCATCCTTGCCGTCCGGACTGGTCTCCGGTCATCTCCGTAGTCAACATGGCACAGACCCCATCCTTGCCGTCCGGACTGGTCATCTCCGTAGTCAAGTGCACAGAACCCATCCTTGCCGTCCGGACTGGTCATCTCCGTAGTCAAGTGGCACAGAACCCATCCTTGCCGTCCGGACTGGTCATCTCCGTGGTCAACACGGCACAGGCCCCATCCTTGCCGTCCGGACTGGTCCAGTAGTGCTACTGGACCTTGTCTTCGTGGAAAGTTCACCGATATCTCCGTAGTCAACGTGGCACATGCCCCATCCTTGCCGTCCGGATTACCATTCCGGACGCCATGTATTCACCAAGTTCCGGTGCACCATCGACCTGATAGCATTTGGATAGTTAAATATTATTTTTAAAATAAAAATATAATTTGTTAAAAAACTATTATTTTTTATTATTTTAAATTTATTTAATTAAAATTAAAATTTTTTATTTAAAATAAATAATTAATATAATATTATTTTAAATTTTTAAATTAAAAATCATCTAAAATAAATAATTTTATGATTTATAATGAAATAGCTAAATTAGAATAGATAAAAATAAGAAAGAGCATTCTAATTCATCATCGTATTTTTAGAATAAATTTTTACTCCATCCATAATCAAATAGAGAATAAAATGGCCATTTTACCTACATAATAAATTTGGAGTGTGACAGCATTCGTACGTATTATAACTTTTCAACGACACCTCCAAAGCACGGCACATACTCCATCCTGCCTTCCATTCCACGGTGGAAAGTTTATCAAGCCTGGCATGGGAAGGAAATTACATTACAACCGGACTTGTGGAATTCCTCCATCATAAATCCTTACCAAGGCTGATCGATCCGAAGCCTCCATGCAACCTCTCATGATCTATCCTTTCCATTTCAATTTCTTCAGGCTGGTCGCAGGACTTCGTCTTATGGCTAGTGATCGATACAATAGGAGATCCCTCGTTATGGAGCGTGTCATGCTGATTGGGTTATTCATAGGAGTCATCCCATTCCCATTCTGCCTCAGCCTGGGCAGTGAAGATGGCTCCAAGGTGGGGGGCAGCTGCATAGAGCACGAAAGGAGAGCTCTCCTTGCCATCAGAGCATATATCTATGATCCTGGTGAGTGGCTCTCTTCTTGGACGGGCCAAGACTGTTGCCAATGGAGGGGAGTCGGTTGTGACAACACCAGCGGCCATGTGGTAAAGCTCAATCTGAGATACCCATATTACGATGCATTTAACCTTACTGGAAAATTTCCTGGACCAAGTAAGGTAAATCCTTCTATATCTAGCTTGATATATTTGCGGTATCTGGATTTGAGCTTGAACAACTTTTCTTTCGCACCCATCCCCGAATTTATTGGTTCTCTCATGCACTTGGAATACCTTAACCTCTCCAAGGCTTGGTTCAGTGGACGTATTCCTCACCAGATTGGAAATCTCTCAAGGCTACACTATCTAGATCTTCGTAGTGAGTACCATGTTCTTGACAAAAGGAATGGGTTCTTGGTATATTATCCAGTAGACCTACATGTTAATGACCTTCAATGGCTCTCTCGAATCCCCACTCTGCAGTACATTGACTTGAGTTTCGTCAACCTCTCCAAGGCATCAAATTGGCTTCATGAGATCAATACGCACACTTCTCTGTTAGTATTGAAATTATCTTCTACTGGACTAGCTGGTATTCCTTCTACTCCGCAGCATATAAACTTCACTTCCCTCACCGTGCTGGATCTCTCTCACAGTTATTTTCAATTTGGCTTCCCCCACTGGCTGATTAATATTAGCAGCCTTGTTCATCTCGATCTCTGTGGTTGTAACTTTCATGGTAGGTTATCGAGTACAGTAGATATGTTGGGGAATCTCAACCATTTGAAGTATTTGAATTTTTCGTTTAACCAAATTACTGGAGGCATGTCACAGTCTTTGTGGAATAATAAGCACCTGGAGTATCTAGATTTATCTTATAACCAAATTACCGAGCTTACTGCAGAAATGACGGGGAATCTCAGCCAATTGAGGTACTTCGCATTGAATTATAATCCAATTGGTGGCGAAATTCCAGAAAGCCTGGGAAATCTTAGCCATCTCAAGCATTTAGACTTGTCTTACACTGGAGTTAGTGGAGAAATACCAAAAAGCTTGGGGAACCTCTTCCAGTTAGAGGAATTGAGTTTGTCCTTAAACCACATAACAGGATTGATACCAGAAGAAATATTTGGGAAATGTAGCCAACTGAGGAACTTGTATTTGAGCGGCAATCAAATTAGTGGTGAAATTCCACAAAACCTGGGAAATCTTAGCCACCTAGAGCGTTTAGACTTGTTTGAAAACAAAATCAGTGGACAAATACCAGAAAGCATGGGGAACCTCCTCAACTTGGAGGAATTGGATTTGTCCTCTAACCAGATCGGGGGATGGTTACCAGAAACCATTGGAAAACTTGTCCGGTTGGTATGGTTAAATTTGCGAGGTAATAATATTACTGGACAAATACCAAGAAACATGTCGAATCTCTGCGACCTGCAAGAGTTGAACATAGCAGATAACAATATTGGAGGAGAGATCACAAGTCTCATAGAAGGCTTTTCCAAATGCATTAATAATAAACTGGATGGGAGAAGCATTTTGAAGAGGTTAGAACAAATGCAGATGGGTAATAATAATTTCAGTGGGACAATTCCAGAAAGTTTGGGCCAGTTTTCTGGACTAAAAATATTAACTCTGTCCTCAAACTTCTTCACAGGATACTTGACTGAAGTGCACTTCTCCAATCTCACACGGTTAGATTTCTTGGATCTATCTTTTAACTCCTTGAAAATGAACCTAAGTGATGGCTGGATTCCTCCTTTCAATGCTACTTCAATTATGATATGCTCTTGCTTTGTTGGACCTAAATTTCCTACTTGGCTTCGAACGCAGATAAATCTGAAATCATTGTGCCTATCTGAAGCTGGAATTTTAGATAAGATTCCATCGTGGTTGTGGTATAGGGATTTATATTATCTTAATGTATCCCATAATTGTATGGAAGGGCAGCTACCAGATTCTGCAGAGAGTCGTATTTATCTTATACTTGATCTGAGCTCCAACTGCTTTTCTGGTCCAATACCTAATCTGAAGGCCGAGGACATAATTCTCTCCAATAACTCTTTTTCTGGACCCATTTCCTTGAGCTTTGCTGGGCCCGTTTTCACGAACTTCTCTGCAAGCGTGGCCCTTAGAGTACTCTCTTTGTCCAACAATCATATAAATGGTAGCATCCCACAGTTTCTTTGTAATTGGACTTCATTGGAGGTTCTTGACCTCTCCAATAACGAATTATCTGGAGGATTTCCAGATTGTTGGATTTGTAATTTGACTTCATTGAAGGTTCTTAGCCTCTCCAATAATGAATTATCTGGAGGAATTCCAAATTGCTGGAGCAAGCCACAACAAGGAGGCTCATATCCCACGGAACTCCAATCTTTGCACATGAGAAACAATAGCTTATCTGGTGAATTTCCTTCCTTCTTGAGATTTTGTAAACAATTAGTTACTCTTGATCTTGGTGAAAACAGATTCTCGGGCAACATACCTACATGGATTGGAGAAAGCCTCTCATCTCTAAGAGTTCTTCGTCTAAGATCGAATTTCTTTGATGGTAATATCCCGATGCAAATATCTAGTCTATCTTCTCTTCAAGTTTTGGACTTGGCATGCAACAATTTTTCGGGAAATTTGCCATCATCTTTCGGAAATTTTACTGCCATGGTTGAGAAACAGGAAGGAAGCAAACCAATGCTTTCAAATATCAGTAAAGTGTCATATTACAAAGAGAGTCTCTTGATATTTGCAAAAGGATTAGAACTTGAGTACACTAGTGTGCTTTTATTGGTTACAAGCATTGACCTATCACAAAATAATCTTTTCGGAGAGATCCCTAACGAAGTGACAAATCTACATGGATTGCGGTTCTGGAACTTATCTAGGAATCATTTCATTGGAAAAATCCCACAAGACATTTATAACATGAGGCAGTTGGAATCACTGGATTTATCAATGAACGATCTCTGTGGCCAAATTCCGCAAACCATGCTTGCTTTGAATTACCTAAGCCAACTGAATTTGTCATATAACAACTTATCAGGAAGAATTCCATCGGGGAACCAATTTTGGACTTTTAATGACCCCTCCATTTACATTGGTAATCATGATCTTTGCGGACAGCCACTGCCAGATTGCCCTACTAATGAACCTCCACATCAAGATGAGGAAGAAATAGATGAAGATGACTCTGAAATGATATGGATTTATGCCAGCTCGGCACTGGGATTTGTCATGGGATTCTGGGGTTTCATTGGCACGGTGATGATCGAAAAGGATATCAGGATTTCTTATCTTCGATTCATCGACAGAATATATGACTGGGTTTATGTAGAATTAGCAATAAAATTTGCCGAGCTGAAGTTTCTCATGGAGAAAATCAACCACGAGCATAGCTGAGCAACCATGAATCATGCTACGATCGTAGAGCTCTATCTCTGAATGATGGTGGGAGCACCTCTGATCCAAATATGTAAGCATCCGAACTTAAAAACTTTTTGAATGACCGTTCCTTTTGTTGTTTTGCTGCTCTTATGTTGTTCCGTTAGAATGCCATCTGTATTTGACACCATTTTGCTCATAAATGAAATAATGTTTAGTTAGAATTGGTTGTTTCTATTTTTATGCCACGCTAGCGAAATCATACCATGATGAGAAAACACTTAATGTCTCACACAAAATACTCTACCTATAAGAAGACGAACATAAGCACCTCCAAATCATCCATATGACACTAGTAAAACTCGTTGGATAGACCAAGTTGTGCCCCACTTAATAATTATCTATTTTAGCTCCATGTGGGAAACTATTTTTGCCACTCTTTCAAAGTCCATCACTTTTGTTTTAACTTCGTCCTCACGATGAAATACTTAAAAGTAGATATATTTCCTGACTCTATTTCTTTATGTTCCACCTAATCAAAAAGGGGAGAACCTTGGTGATTGGTGGAAATAAAGTATTTTTCAATTCATCAGGGTTTATATAGAATTGGCAATAAAATTTGGCAAGCTGAAGCTTCTCATGGTGAAGAGCAACCACAAGCATAGCTAAGTGGTTATGGGTGACCACAAAAAAATATGGAATTCATAGTATTCCAAAAGTGTTGGCAAAAACAAAAAATATGTCACCTATAACATCCCCTACATTTCTTAAAAATGCCAGACAAGTGCCGGCTAATGTGATGTGGGGGTGGGGGATTGAAACACGGGGGTTTAGTTCTTTTGGTAGCATTTTAAACGGATCTTTTCTAATATTTGTAAAGTGCCGCAATTTTTACCTACACTTATAAATGTTGGAAAAACTATCTATAGCCATAATTTTATTTAAATATTAATTTTTTTTGTGACATTTTTCAATGTAGGGTATTTAGTACTTTTGAGATATTTTATCATGATTTTTTCCAACATTTGGAAGTGCTAGAAAAGGTATGCATGATAGAATTTTTATTTGCATTTTGTTGTATTTGAAAATATTAGGATTTTAGTACTTTTTGTGGTCTTCCATTGAAACTTTTTATGACATTTTTAGTGATATTTAAATCTATAAAAATATTATATAAAAATTTATATATTTTGTTGGAAACATATTTTCTAATCTATCGTTGATATCCACTAGAACTAAATATATAGCAAAAGTTCAACTTAACTAAAGTTGAACTTAACATATACTAAACAACATCCATAAACAAATCTAGTCACAACAACAATACTAAAAAAGTTCTTTATTGAATTAAATAAAATTATTTATGTTGAAGGTTCATGATAATTGCAAAAAGAAGTCATGCTTCCATTAATCTTCAAGTGCCACATGCAAAAATAAAAGAATACACAGTTAGCTTATAATAAATAATTATTTTATTTTTTAAAAAATAAATTTATAATAAATACATAAATAGTTTGTGTTAGTATAATAGATATGTTGAAGATTAGACTATTGAGTATGCCACAGCATCTACAATTCCTTTTAGTCAACATATTAATTAGTTCACATGCCACATTAACCTGTACATATAGCACATTGACCTATACTTTCTAAAATCTATGTCCAAGTACATCCATGGTGAGTGGATCTTTATGTACAAAAACTACTCGTACAATAAATTTATGAAAAAAATTATAACCTTTTAAGACAATCTCACTTCCAATTATAATGTTATAAAGAAATAAAATAAATCAAATGAAAAGAAAGCCTAATAGATTGTAAGTATATTTATATGAACTAGAAAAATTAAATTAAAAGCTAACAAGTATTTAATTTACCTCAATAGAAATAATACGTCTCAATTTTGCTCATTTTGAGATACCCTGCATCTAAAAGATAAAACCATTTCAATTTTGAAAAAAAATAGATATAAATTGACTTGGATTATATCTGAAGATACACATAATATGGCTTTAGACAAGAAATGAAGGTATTTAGTAATTAGAGGTACTAAAATTATATGTACATGCATTAAATATTTGACTAATATACTAGTTTATTTTGTAATAATTGACATGCATATAGCATATTTTAAAAGCATAAAAATCAAATTAAATAATCATATTAAGATCTAGAAGCAGTGATTTACTATGGATTATCATGACTTAAAAATCCAAAAAGGCAATGTTTCATTGCTCAAAAATAATAATATAAACATGATGGATTCCTCTTGACCGAGTAATAGATAAATATCAAATATTTATGAAAAAAGAAAATTGATATATTTCTATTGGCCCAATCATAGATTATTGACCATACCAATAAAAAATTGGTTTTTCTTAACATTCAAATAAGGAGGTGTTTGATAGAATCTAATCCGATAACATAAATGAACTTATCTTGATAGAAATCTGATCTTTTATAAGCTGTAATTCATAGTTGATAGATTGTAATTAATAGCTAAAACTTAATTTATAATTCTAGAAGAGTACAAGTAATATTTAGTGAATGTGGGGTAGTCAAAGAGTCTTATTGAGCCTATGAAATAGTGGAGTGTATCCTTTATATACATCAAACGCCAACAGGCTTTGATGTCCCTAGTTATTGCTAATCATTAAAAACACTGAATTTAGAGAACTGTTACTTTGCTTTCTTTAATTCCGATATGTAATGACTCATATATACATCACAAAGAATTGAAGAAATTATTTTTTTTACTAATTACAAGTGAAAAGTATATCAGCCATCTCAATAAAAAAAACTGGTTTCTATGATTCCAAGCGTAACACCTACCCAACCTTTCAAAACACCACCTCCTAAAGCTAACATTAGAAAGTAAGAAAAAGAACGTATTATTCCATAAGCCTTGAGTCTCCGTCTCTCTCATTCTATGGTGGCTGATGTAAGCTAACATCACTACTACAATAAGAGCATATGATTGCTGCTCTTGAGTCTCCGTCTCTCTCATTCTATGGTGGCTAGTGCAAGCTAATATCACTACTGCAATAAGAGCTTATGGCAATATTTACTACTGTAATAGTTCAAAAATTACTACCATAATATCTATAGTAGTAGTTATACATAACCGCTACGATATGTTTGAGCTATAGCAGCGGTTGAACATACCATTGCCATAGGTCAAATTTATGATAGCAGTTATTGAAAAAGTAATTGCTGCCATAGATCAAAATTAAAACAATGATTATATATAACCACTTTCGTAGGTCAAAACTATAACAGCAGTTATGTATAATCGCTATCATATATTTAAGATATGGCAGTGGTTGATTAACCACTGCTTTAGGTTTGACCAATGAAAGCAGTTATGCATAACCACTACCATAGTTTTGACCTATGGCAGTGGTTATGTATAACCACTACTATAGCTCAAATCTATGATAGTAGTTATACATAATTACTGCTATACATATATAGTCATATAGCAGTAGTTTAGTACAACTGCTGCTATATAGATAGAATATAATTTTTTTTTATATTTTTCTCTAAATATGATATAATTTAGAATTTAAAATTCATCTTTATCATTTATTATCTAAATAATTATCATTAAAATGTTATCATAAAAGACTGTCTTGATCTGATAGCCCTAGCTATGTCATCAATAAAATTTGATTTTGATGGTCATGAATGACCACATGATGATCTGATAAATAAAGACCATCGATGGATCCAAAAACTTGCAACGATGATCTCAATGACGTTTATAGCATACTATCAAAATTTTACTTCAATGGAACATTATTATAATGGTTAATTTAGTATGGGATGATTTTGGCTGTTAAATGAAAAATGATAATCAAAAAATCAAACGACATCCGATTATAAGATGATTTTTTTAGATAATTGATCATTGCTACTACTTTAATTATTTATATGGTGGTGATCATAAAATCAAAACCATATCTATATGAACCATCCATATTAAGTAGATCTTACAAAAGTACGAGCATAATTACTTAAGAACTTTAAGAATGAATATCAAGAGATATATAGTTTTGAATCATTCATATACGCACGATTTGAATTTTATGGTCACCACCATATAAATAATTAAAATAATAGCAAAGATTATTTATCTAAAAAATCATCTTATAATCGATGTCGTTTGGTCTTCTTTTGATCACTCATTTTTTATTTAATGGTCTAAATTATTTCATACTAAATTAACCATAATAATGATGTTCGATTGAAGTAAAATTTTTATAGTACTCTACAAATATTATCAAGATCATCATTGTAAGTTTTTGGATCTATCGATGATCTCTGTCTATAAGATCATCATATACTCATTCATGACTATCGATATCGAATTTTATTAATCAATATAGCTAGAGTTATCGGATCGAGATGCTCTTTTGTTACGATTCTCTAATGATGATTATTTAAATAATGAATGGTAAAGATGGGCTTTAAATACTAAAATTATATCATATTCAGAGAAAAATATAAAAAAATTATATTCTATCTTATATAGCGGTGGTTGCCAGCAACTGCTGCTATAAGGCTTTTATAGAGGTTGATAATCACTGCTATAGATTTATGGCAGCGGTTTTTAAAAATCACTGCTATAGATTTCGCTAAATTTTTTCTCGCACCTCTCTCTTCTTCATTTTGCATGTCGTTTCATCTTCCCTCTCTCTCTCTCTCTCTCATCTCTATCCGAACCTTTTTCGTCTTGCCATCGGTCCGCCCCACCACTACCCCCTCCCTCTAGCGCCTCCGCTAGCATCTTTTGGCCTCAGCCCCCTTTGGCCCTATGCCCCATCTCCCTTAGCCCCGACCCCCTTTAGCCCCATGCCCCACCTCGTCGCCGCCTCCCTTCCTCTAGCATTGCTACCGCCCCCTTTAGCCCGGCGTCCCACCTCCCTCTGCCCCGACCCCCTTGCCCCGCCTCCCGGCCCTGGCACCCTTTGGCCCCATGCCCCACTCGATCGCCGACCTATCCCGTTACCCCCTCCCGCTAGTGCTGCCGCCAGCCCCTCTCAGCCCTAGCCTTCTTTAGCCGGCCTCCCTCAGCCTTGGCCTTCTTTAGCCCCGCGGCCTGCCTGCCCTACCGCTGCCCCCTTCCTCTAGCACTCTCATCTTCTTTTATTTTTTTCATTTCATATTATTTTTATAATAATATTTTATATTATTTATATAATAATATTTATAATTATTTTATAATAATATTTAAAGAGAATCCCTGCCAATGAATTTTGGACCATGCCATCGAGTTCTAGAATGGGACGGTGGGTTTTGGACCATCGGATTTTAGATCATGCCAATGGGTTCTGGGCTATGCTAGCGAATTCTAGGCCGTCGGATTTTGGACTAACTGATGAGTTTTCGATCGTGTCGGTGGGTTCTGGGCTATGCCGACAGATTCTGAGCTGTCGAATTCTGGGCCGCGGCGTCGATGGGTTTTGGACCATGCCACTTTATGATAAGTATTTTTTTTCTTTTCTTTTCCTTTTTATAAAGAGGCTATGATGATTTCGAAAAATGATTAATTCTTAGCTTGATTTTAGTGATATTTTTCTCTTTTTTTTTCTATAAATATTTTAACAATTTCAAATGGCTAGGTGATCTTGGATGGCTTGTGGCTGTTTTGCGAGTAATTATTCGTAGCCAATTTGGTTTAGTTGTAGCAGATACTGAAAGTAACGTTACAATGTATGATTATGGTAAATCTGAGCCTCCTTTTTACCTTTATTTTCTTTATTTTTTTAATTTTTTGCTCTTTTACATTGCATAGAACCATAGATCCATCTTTTGATTAGTGTACATATTCTATGGCATCCGTACATTTATATATTTTTATATGGATAGAAAAATTATGTACATTGATCAATTGACTGTTCAATTTGGATAGTTTAAAAATTATAATTAATTCTATAGATAATTACAATAAATTTATAGTATGTTGAGGGTTCGAGAGAAATTTTGGACATCATTTTTCTTTAGTTCTCGTACACATGTTCAATCATATGGAAAGAACTAAGAAAAAATACTATCAAAATTTTTTTCAACTTTTATTGCATATCGTTTGATTATTATAATTAACCTATAGAATTAATGTAATCCCTGAATGGGATAGGACCTAACTTTATCTATTAACATTATAGATCATGATGGCACTAAAAAACCATCTAGCTTTCACTTCCATCCCTTGGTGGGCTATACGGAGCTCCACTTCTGAGCCACTACAGGCACATACTCTATCTACCTCCGCATTGGCTTTGACTTCGTAGGTACATACTCCTCTCATCGGTACATCTGAACCTCCATTGGTAGCTACATCGCCAGCCTATATATCTCCGACACATACTCCATCCATTAATGAGGCTCCACCAGCATCCACATCGTATAATTCCAATGAAAGTAGATTTTTATTATGTCAATTATGTATTTATTTATTTTTTATATAGTTATTACACATTCTTATATATTCATGATGTATTTTCATTACAAATGCATCATGCAGTAGAACCTTTTACGATCCCACATGCATGTCGCATATATGGTGTTAGATATATGTGCCCTAGAAGCCAGAATTGGCTGACATTTGTAATACACTTCTAGGAGCAAAATTATAATTTTGACTATAATCAATAAAATGAATTATTTTCTATCACATATATGTATTTAGTGTCTGTGATACATTCTTTGAGTTAATGGTAATGATAATTCATATTTTTAAGAGTTAAAAATTTAAGACATGAATAATCATTATTAACTCATAAAATGCTCCCAATCATAGAATCATCATGAGAATGATGATTGATCTGAAAGGTTGGTGTACAATCGCTTCTTTTTAGTAGATGAGTCTTGAGTCTATAGTGTGGAGACACCGAAGCGAGAGTATAGATACTCGTTAGAGAACGAGGGCACTGAGTGTGACCACCTCAAGTAGTCATTAGGAAGTCTACCTTCTCGTTAATGATTGACTCGATGCTGCAGTAGTGTATCTGATTCTTTGATCTGAGATGCATCGGTAGTTCACCTTGAGGGTGTTATAGTTTGACTATACCATTACTCGATCTCCTAGCCATATGAAATCCTGAGGTGTATGTTAGCTATAGCATGTTCATTGTAGGAACTGAATAGCATTAAGATGGAATCTATCTACCTCGATGGTAGAGGAGCAGTCCTATGATGATCATGAAAATCAAGTCCTGAAGCGCATGACCATGGCAGAGTGAAATAATAGAAAGAGTTTCTATTTAGCTTTTCACATCGGATCTGAATTGAATGATTACATCATATGACAGAAACTAGGGTTTGACGAGTTCACCTAAACCCTAATCTGATCGGGTTTCAAGATAGAAGAACTTAATCATATGGATAGCTGCACCAAGAGGTTCGCATTCAGCTCTGATAGATTACCACCATATACTGCTAGGTGTCACTGGTAGATTTTGGAAGCAATTAGAATGATTTAGATGATCGATCATTCTAGCTATTCGAATCAGAAGAGTTCTGATCTATCGAAAGGAGTTTCGATGATGTCGATGATAGAGATCATGACATATCCCATTACCATATAGAACTGAACCTAACTGGATCACACAAACAAGAATTTGAATCTGGTAATCATCAATTGAACTGATCCAGTTCAATTGATCTGAATGAGATTCAATTAGGTTCAAGGCTAGCACTCGATTGAACCTAACGTTCTTCTTTTACTATCATAAATAGTTGTCCTGACTGAGCCAAAGAAGTTTGTGCTCATTTAGAGGCCTTCACTTTATCGACTCAGAAAAGATTATCTTATTTTGTAAGATATTACCTGCCATTTTTGGTCACCTACCATTTTTCATCCTTTGACTTTGATCAAAAGTTGATCTTTGACTGGTCAAATGTTGACCATTGATACTTTGACATTTATCCATGTGTCACGCACCTATTGGAGGGCTGGTGGGGGCTTGTCCCCCTGCCAGAACCTGGCAAGGAGGAGGGCGCACGCCACCCTTGGCGTGTGCCCAAGCTGGAGGCGCCCAGGAGTCCCTATTAGATAGGGACTCCATCTCCTTTTTGGATTTTGATTAGAGTTCTCCTAAGAACCAACTTTGACTGATCTTAGGTGCCATCTAAGGAGAAATTCAGGGGACTCTATTCCCACCAATCAGATTTAGATCTGATTTCATAAAGAATTATGATTGGTTGAGAAAAAGAGGAGTTGGATCACAGACAGTCTATAAATAAGACCCTGCGCCCAACTCAAATTAAGATTGGAAATTATAATTCTCCATGCCCCAAGGCTGCTTCTCCTCTCCTCCTCCATGCCAAAGCACCTTCTCCCTCTCCTCTCCACATCCAAAGAAATTTGGATTCTTGGTTGGTGCAATCTAGACTAGAGATAGGCGACTGAAAGCTAGAAGGCTGCGCTGCTGCAAAGGACAACTGCTGATCTTCAAAAGGAGTTTTGAAGATCCTCCAGATCTGATTTTTGAAGATGTGATAGAGAAGAAGAGGATCTCTAGACCTAGCCTGAGTGGACACCGATAGAGGCTAGGCACTTGTGTGGTTAGATCCAGAATCTTTCGCTGCTCACAGGATCATCATCGAATAATAGGATTACCCACTTCAAGATAAATTAAATTTAATTTAATTTATCTAATTTTATTTTAATTATTAAAATAATAAAAATTAAATTTAAAATATTAGAAATCTAATCTAGATCAAAGAAAAAAAAATTTAAAATATATCTCTTGATCTGATCAAATTTGAATGAACCTGGTCCGAGAAATTAGGATTTTCCTTCAACTGGTATCAGAGCCAAGATTCTAAAAGTATTTAGATCTAATTTCAAATTTATTCTAATTAAAAAATAAGTGATTTCAGATGTCACATGAGATGTAATCAGATTTAAAATTTAAAAAAATTAAAATTAAATAATTTAAATCTAAGATTAGAAAATATGCATAACTAGTTCTAAAATAGAATAGTTCTATAGAATAGTCTTGTATATTTTGAATTTAATTTAATTAAATTATATTTTAGATCAATTTATTTACTATTTTTTAATATTATAGTTGTTATAATAACATCTAAAAAATAATAAATAAAAATTATTTAATTTTAACATCATATGAGATATGATTGATGCATGTCTAGACTAGCTGTAGAATAGTTCTATATAGTTATCTAGATTAGAATTTATTTTGATTAGATCAATTTAAATCTAATTTTTTAGATTATTATGAGATAATTTAGGTCTGAAAATATGCATGATTCGATACATGAGATGTATGCAAAATATGCCATGATTAGATCTAATTTGTATATGAGATATATGATATAGATCTAAAACTATTTTGTAGTATTGCATGTTCCTGATTAAGACGTTCCTCTTGACCGTCCGGTCATAAGAAAGAAGAAGGATTTAAAGGCCCTCTCCTTCCATCCGATGGGGCATTCTTATGATGTGTAGGGGTGCTGCGTGTTCGTCCTTAATCAGAAATCCAAAACTTACTTTCTGCAAAACCCTAGATCCTGAAACCCTAGGATTTATTATGCATATTTTATTTATAAACCCTACTTAATTAAAAATTAAAATTATAAAATATTAATTAGATCTAAAATTGAGAATTTTAAATCTAAGACATATTCATAATACTGGGTTCGGACTTGGGTAGCTCAATTAGGTCTAAGTAGTTGATCAAACCGAATTAAGAGTTGGTTAGATGGGATCAACAATGCTTAAATTGACCAGCCTAATAGGATTAAGTCTGGGTCAAGATCGAGTCACGATCAAGCAAGACCTAATTAGGCTCAGAGGTTAGAGTCTGGATTATAGGCTAATCCAATTGGTTCTGACTCAACAATTTGGTGTCTAAGATAAGTTTGGTACATACGATCGACTGATTTTTAATTGGAAGCTACTCAACCTGAATGCATTCTTGTACGAGTTAATGGCATATTCCTTCCACCGGTCTCACTTACCTAGCCATATCTGTTGATACAGTTCTGATTTGAGGTGGTCAATAATCCGAGCTAACCCATGCCACTAGGTTAATCATAATTGTTATGGCTATGACAGGTCTAGTTTAAAAAGACCTGAATCAATTCTCCCTAAGAAAAGATTAAATCTGAGGTCTTCCACCATTGTAGATGTGCGGACCCTTTCCGGGGTTGATTATTCTCGACTGGATATAGTGGCTCAGTTGCACCGAGAAGATGCAACCATGTCTATTAGGCATTGGATGCTATGGGCTGAAGGATGAGTTGGGCTCAATATTTCGGATACGATGAGAGACTCAATTAAGAATTCAGTCTGTGCAAATGGTGGGTCTGACTTAACTAAGGAGTGGATCAATATTTTGGATACGGTGAAATTCATGAATTAGAGACCAAGTTTGGGTGCACCATGATTAGAGAATCATTGAACAAGAGTTATTCACTCATTGGCTAACCCATCACCAATAACTATTAGGTGAGGTGATCAGTCAGTTGGTGAGACCGCACCACCCATTAGAAATCATTAATCATGGAGATTTTTGCATCTCTACAGAGGGAGTGTAGGGATCCAAAAAAATAGTGGGAGCTAATTTGTTTAAAAATAAAATTTTTAAATAAATTGATCAAGTCATAATTATAGTATCTAACTAAAATCTTTGACTCTATACAGAAAAATATCTGCGTCCAATCCATTAGCACGTATCCTGGACACACACAGACTGACCAGATCCAATTATAAAGATTGGCTTAGGAACTATAAAATTATTTTAGATTTTGAGAAGTTAACCAATGTATTGGATCAGGATCCTCCCATCTTACCAGCCCGTCCATCCACGGAATAGAGAGCATCTCTAGAAAAATGGATAGACGAAGATAATAAGGCCAGATATTACATGTTGGGCTCGATGTCTGATGAGCTCCAGCGCACGGAATAGAGAGCATCTCTAGAAAAATGGATAGACGAAGATAATAAGGCCAGATATTACATGTTGGGCTCGATGTCTGATGAGCTCCAGCGCTAACATGAAGATATCGGAACTGCTCGCCAAATGTTAGCTCACCTGCAGGAGATGTTTGGTGAACAAAGTTGCACAGTCAAGTATCAAGTCATAAAATGATTTTTTAAGGCTAAGATGTGTGATGGACAGTCAGTCCAAGATCACTGTCTGATGATGATCAAGGACATGGAAGAGCTTGAGAAGCTCGGTGTGAAGTTAGACTTGGACCTGCAGAACGATATTATTTTACAATCCTTGACTAATGCATATGGGCAATTCATCATGAATTACCACATGCATAAACTTCAAAATTTCTTAGCTGAATTAATGAACATGTTGGTTACCGCTGAGCTTTTTATGAAAGGTTCTAAAGGCTTAGTTCTTGCTATGGAACGAACTTCTTCCAAAAGAAAGTCTTATGAAAAGAAAAAGAAGTCTGCAAAAAAGCAGAAGGTGGAAGAAACAAAGAAGAAGAAGGCAGAGTCGAAGAAAAAGATCGATATCAAAGAAAAGTATTTTCATTACAACAGTGACGATCATTGAAAGTGGAACTGCCCTACTTACCTGGCCACCCTGAAGAATAAGAAGAAAAGTCCTTCTGGAGGTATGCTCATTATTCGAGCAAAACGTGAATGCCAAATGACCTAGGAATAGTTCAAACGATAGATATCTATGACACCTAAGATTAGGTCATATAGCAGAATATAGGATCAACAAATTGAAGAAAAATGGGCTATTGAGTCCATTGACTTTCAAGTTATATCCAACTTGTGAATCTTGTCTCTAAGACAAAATGACCAAACTTTCTTTTGTAGGACATGGGGAGAGGGCCACAGATCTCCTTGCCCTAGTATATACTGATGTGTGCAGCCCATTTGATGTACCGATTAGAGGTAATTTTGTCTACTTCATTATCTTTACCGATGATTTGTCTAGGTATGAGTATGTCTATCTTATAAGACACAAGTCTGAAGCTTTTGAAAAGTTCAAAGAATTCAGACATGAAGTAAAAAAATAAATTGAAAAACCCATTAAGATTTTTCGATCAGATCGAGGAGGTGAATATCTTAGTCGAGAATTCCTAAACTATCTCAAGGATAATGGCATAGTCTCTCAATGGACTCCACCAGGAACATCTCAACTCAACGAAATTTTAGAATGGAGAAATCGGACTCTATTGGATATGGTCTGATCCATGATGAGCTTCACAAATCTTTCTGATTTTTTTTGGGGACATTCATTGTTAACTTCTATTTATCTACTGAATAGGGTTCCCTCTAAGACCTTTTCTACCACACCGTATGAGATATGGCATGGTAAGAAACCAAGTCTGAGTCATCTCAGAATTTGGGGTTGTCCGGCTCATGTCAAAAGACAACAAGCGGACAAGTTAGAGTTTAGGTCCTTTAGAGCTCGATTCATAGGATATCCTAAAGAGTCATTAGGATACTATTTCTACATTCCAGAAGATCACAATATGATTGTGAGTCGACATGCCATCTTTCTTGAAAAATAGTTTATTCAAGATAGCAGCATTGAAAAGCAGATTAAGTTTGATAAGAAAGTCTCACAAGTACAACGAGCTAAGGACCAATTGGAATCAAATCAGGTTGAGCCAATAAGAACACTACCTCCTCCCACCTCGTAGATCGAAAAGAGTTTTTCATCCTTCTGAAAGATACTTAGGTATTATTTTAGAGAAAGTAGAGAAAATATTCCTCGTAGGTAATGATGCTCATGGTGATGATCCCAAAATCTATAATGAAGCGATATCAGATATCGACTCTGAGAAATGGCTAGAGGCAATGCAGTCAGAAATTGACTCGATGCACTCAAACCAAGTCTGGACCTTGGTAGATCCACCAGAAGGTATAGTACCTATTGGGTGTAAATGGATCTTCAAGAGAAAGATTGGTGCAGATGAAAATGTGGAGACATTCAAGGCTAGACTAGTGGCAAAAGATTATAGTCAATGCGAAGGCATTGACTATCAGGATACCTTTTTTTCAGTGGCTATGCTAAAATTCATCCGCACATTGCTTGCCGTTGTAGCCTATTTCGATTATGAAATATGGCAAATGGACGTGAAAATGGCATTCTTGAATGGATATCTTGAGGAAGATATCTATATGGAACAGCCGCTAGGTTTCACATCTAGTGATACTGATCACAAGATTTGCAAGCTGCAAAGGTCCATATATGAACTTAAGCAAGCATCTCGGAACTGGAACACTCATTTTAATAATGTGATCAAAACATTTGGTTTCATCAAAAATGAAGAGGAATCGTGTATCTTCAAAAAGGTCAGTGGGAGTGCTGTTATCTTTCTCATATTGTACGTGGATGGCATCCTCCTTATTGAAAAATGATATTCCCATGATGACAACAGTCAAATTATGGTTGTCCAAGAAATTCTCCATGAAAGACCTAGGTAAAGCATCCTTTATTCTAGGAATTAAGGTCTATAAGGATAGACCGAATAGGATGTTAGGACTTTCACAGAAGATGTACATAGAGAAAGTACTAAAGAGGTTTAGTATGAAAAATCTAAGAGGGGATTAATACCCTTCAGACATGATATTCATCTTTTCAAAAAGATGTGCCTTAGCATACCTGAGAAAATAGAACGCATGAGCAAGATCCCTTATGCTTCTGCAATAGGGAGCCTCATGTATGCCATGCTATGTACACGACCTGATATAGCCCATGCTGTGTGTCACAAGCAGATATCAGTCAAATCTAGGTGAAGAACACTGGACTTCTATAAAATGTATCCTTAAGTACTTGAGAAGAACTAAGGATATGATGTTGATCTTTGGTAATGGAGAACTCCAAGTCCAGGGATACACAGACTTGGATTTCATGTCCGATATAGATGATCGAAAGTCGACATCTGGGAGTCTGTTTGTGTGTAATGGTGGTGCTGTCAACTGGAAGAGTTTCAAGCAAACGGTGATAGCAGATTCTACCATGGAAGTAGAATATATCGTTGCATTAGAGGCTGCGAAGGAAGCATTCTGGTATAAGAAGTTTGCTACAGAAATCGAAGTAATGCCATCAGATGTCATTCCTCTATACTGCGATAATAATGGTGCCATAGCCCTTGCTAAGGAGCCAAGGTCTCATCAGAAATCCAAGCACATTGAGCGACAATACCATCTCATCTGTGATTACCTCGAGAAGGATTATGTCGAGGTCAAGAGAGTCAACTCCGCAGATAATATGGCAGACCCACTTACAAAGCCATTGGGCCAGCAGAAGATTGAATCCCACCTTAAGAAGATGGAACTTAGACTTATAGCCAATTGGCTTTAGGATAAATGGGAGATTGTTAGATATATGTGCCCTAGAAGTCAGAATTGGCTGACACTTGTAATACACTTCTAGGGGCAAAATTATAATTTTGACTATAATCAATAAAATGGATTATTTTCTATCACATATGTGTATTTAGTGTTTGTGATACATCCTTTGAGTTAATGGTAATGATAATTCATATTTTCAAGAGTTGAAAAATTAAGACATGAATAATCATTATTAACTCATAAAATATTTTCGACCATAGGATCATCACGACGATGGTGATTGATCCGAAAGGTTGGTGTACAATCGCTTCTTTTTAGTAGATGAGTCTTGAGTCTACGGTGTGGAGACATCGGAGCGAGAGTACAGGTACTCGTTAGAGAATGAGGGCACTGAGCGTGACCACCTCGAGTAGTCATTAGGAAATCTACCTTCTCATCAATGACTGACTCGATGCTACAGTAGTGTATCTGGTTCTTTGATATGAGATGCATCGGCAGTTCACCTTGAGGGTGTTATAGTTTGACTACATCATTACTCGATCTCCTAGCCATATGAAATCCTGAGGTGTATGTTGGCTATAGTATGTTCATTATAGGAACTGGATAGTATTAAGATGGAATCTATCTACCTCGGTGGTAGAGGAGCAGCTCTATGATGATCATGAGAGTCAAGTTCTGAAGCCAATGGCCATGGTAGAGTGAAATAATAGAAAGAGTTTCTATTTAGCTTTTCACATCGGACCTGAATCGAATGATTACATCATATGACAGAAACTAGGGTTTGACGAGTTCACCTAAATCCTAATCTGATCGGAGCTCAAGATAGAAGAACTTAATCACACAGATAGCTGCAACAAGAGGTTTGCATTTAGCTCTGATGGATTGCAACCATATACTGCTAGGTGTCACTGGTGGATTTTGGGAGCAATTAGAATGATTTAGATAATCGATCATTCTAGCTGTTCGAATCAGAAGAGTTCTGATCCATCGAAAGAAGTTTCGATGATGTCGATGATAGAGATCATGATATATCCCATTACCATATAGAACTGAACCTAATTGGATCACATAAACAAGGGTTTGAATCTGATGATCATCAATTGAACTGATCCAATTCAATTGATCTGAATGAGATTCAATTAGGTTCAAAAAAATCATGCTAGCACTCGATTGAACCTAACGTTCTTCTTTTACTATCATAAATAGTTGTCCTGACTAAGCCAAAGAAGTTTGTGCTCATTTAGAGGCCTTCACTTTGTCTGACTGGAGCTTGTATAAGTCAAAAAAGATTGTCTTATTTTATAAAATATTACCTGCCATTTCTCGTCCTTTGACTTTGGTCAAAAGTTGACCTTTGACTGGTCAAATATTGATCATTAATACTTTGACTTTTATTCACGTGTCACGCACCTATTGAAGAGCTGGTGGAGGCTTGTCCCCCTGCCAGAACCTGCCAAGGAGGAGGGCGCATGCCACCCTTAGCGTGTGCCCAAGCTGGAGGCGCCTAGGAGTTCCTGTTGGACAGGAACTCCATCTCCTTTTTGGATTTCGATTAGAGTTCTCCTAAGAACCAACTTTGACTGATCTTAGATGCCATCTAAGGAGGAATCTAGGGGACTCTATTCCCACCAATCAGATTTAGATCTTATTTCACAAAGGGTTGTGATTGATTGGGAAGAAGAGGAGTTGGATCACAGACAGTCTATAAATAAGACCCTGCGCCCAACTCAAATTAAGATTGAAAATCATAATTCTCCACACCCCAAGGTTGCTTCTCCTCTCCTCCTCCATGCCAAAGCACCTTCTCCCTCTCCTCTCCACATCCAAAGAGGTTTGGATTCTTGGTTGGTGCAATCTAGATGAGAGATAGGCGACTGAAAGCTAGAAGGCTACGCTGTCGCAAAGGACAACTGCTGATCTTCAAAAGAAATTTTGAAGATCCTTCAGATCAGATCCAGATCTGATTTTTGAAGACGTGATAGAAAAGAAGAGCATCTCCAGATCTAGCCTGATAGGATACGAAGAATACTTACATGGCTAGATCCAGAACTTCACTACTATAGGATCATAATCGGATAAAGATTACCTATTTTAAGATAATTTAATTTAATTTAATTTATCTAATATTTTAATTATTAAAATAAAAAAAATCAGATCTGAATATAACAGAATAAAAAAAAAAAAATAAACTCTTAATCTGATCAGATTTGAACGAATCTAATCCGAAAAATCAGGATTTTTCTTCATATGGAACCACCAACATTAGGTTATGGTGGAGTACAACATGAAGGGGAGGCCAGTACGTAAAAGAGATCGTGCAAGAGATGTTTTTCTTTTTTGGTGTACTTATGAGGTTGTCCGACATCATTCCCATACTGCCCATAGATTGATAATTGATAGATGTTGGTGTCAAGGACTAGGGATGGAAGGAGGTTTGGATAAATATATCTTATATATATATGCATGTAATATGTTTACACTATGTTTGATTAGAATAATTTCGTAACTAATTTTTGATAACTTTATGTAGAGGAGGTACAACTTTTCAGATCATAAGAGGACTCGAGATGTCCGACTACAGAAGATTGAGGAGTTGTATTGAAACTATAAGATCAAGCTCCATAAAAAATAACTAGATTACCATAAGGATACAGAGGAGGAGCTTGCTTCTTGGATCCAGGACTGTCCCTCAAGTATATGGGAGAGGATGGTCAGGCATTGGAGGAGCCAAAAGTTTCAAGTTTAATTTATAACTTATAAATTTTTCATTACACTAACAATTATATTTGATTTTAACTTAACTGGGTTACTTAGGAGTACATGCATACTCTCAACCGTGAATTTATGACCAATCATGTGCATGATAGGTAATGAATTCTAACCTTTTAGTTTGTAAATTATTGAATTATTGTTTATGCATGTTTCTAACAAGTTGATTGATTGTTATAGCTGACGAGAGAGGAGATGATGTCCAACCATAGTGCCATCTTCTATTTGAGTCGTACAAACAAGAATGGTAGGCCAATGAATACCGCGATCGAAAGAATTATTGTAAGGAATAACGACGTGTTATAGCATTTCTTATGATTCACTTGTTTCGCTTTGACAATGTGTATGGTAGTATAATTTCTTAGGATTTATTGATTGTTTGAGAATCTGCCTTACGGTTGTGGGCAGTCTTTTACTGTTTGTCTCATAGATTTACTTAGTATATTTTTGAAAAAGTTAACATTACAGTCGTTATATTGCCAAAAATTTTTAAGATTTTATTTGAATTTACAATTGCAAGAGCTGTTAGATCCGCTTACAAGTGAGGGCTCGGACACCTCTGGCCTTCATAATCATTTGTCTCAGATCTTAAGACTTGAGCACTCTAGAAGAATTTATTGTAGATCCGGACATACATCGACTAGCTACTGGTCTAAGGTGAGCGTCTCCTCACACGCTTTTGAGGTCATCAGTCGGGAGCAGCTTGATAAGGTCTTGGCACAGGTAGCTCAGGTTCAAGAGTGCGCATCTCAGGCTCAGAAGCGTGCATCTCTAGCTCAAGAGTGCGCAGACCAGATATAGAATGTCATGTTCGCTATGGTAAAATAGCTCTTCGCTACTCTTGGAGCTAATTTTTGAGGATTCATGACATGTTGGCTAGCTATTCAGTACCAGCCCCTCCAGCTCCTACTACAGCCGCTCTTGATCCTACTTCAGCCCCTCCCAGTGATGACAAGATGCATAGAGTGGAGGATTTTGATTTGGCTGATTTTTGATGTATTTTACTTTTATTTGAGAAATATTTCATTGCAATTTGAGTAATGCAATTTGACTATTTGAGAAATATTATGCTTCTTATTGAGTTTTATGTAAAATTTTTGGTTCTTGCAAGTTTTAGTTTGAGTAATTATATATTGAACTGCATCTATCAGATAAAAAAATGATAAATTTATGCTATGCAGCGGTTGCACAACTACTGTCATAATTGTACCAACTACCACCATAGTTCTGTGCCAACCGCTGCCATAATCTATGGCAGCGGTTGATAAACTGCTACCGTACATTTATACTTGTGATTGTACAATCGCTACCATAGTTTGACATATAACAATAATTTTCTAACTACTGCTATAACTGCTACTATAGATTTTATAGCAGTAGTTGGAAAATCACTGCTATAGATTGGCTATAGCACTAGTTAGAAAACTGCTGCTATAGACTGCTACAGCAGTGGTTAGAAATTATTACTATACCTTATATATGGCAGTGGTTGCAACAACTACTGTCATAAACCTACGGTGATGGCTATAGTGACAGCGGTTGTGGAATCACTGTTGCAAGCTATGACAGCGATTTTTTGGATTATGACAGTGATTTTAGCAGTTAAAAAATCACTGCTATACCTTATATATGGCAGTGATTACAACAACCATTGCTATTGACCTACGGCGATGGTTATAGTGGCAGCAGTTATGGAACTGCTATTGTAGGCTATAATAGCAGCTTTTTGAGCTATGACAGCGGTTAAGAATCGCTGCCGTAGTTCTATTTTATAGTAGTGCATAACACGCATTTGGCCCTTAGAGTTGAATAGCATGAGAAAGGCCATGCATCTGCATTACAGTTTAGAAAGGTGGAACTTAGCCTAGTGCAAGTCTCACACCATGGGTTTGCTATCATATTCATATTATCATGAGAATAGAACTCTTATAAATTGAAAATTTAATATCCAATGAAGAATCCTCTCGTTCAAAACTTCCCAAACCCCAAATATCATGCTTCTACCAAGATTAATTGCTCAAAATGTGAAAGAAACAACTCAAATCGCCACATATCACACAAAATTCCAAGAAAAAACCCCAATGGGAACCTAAGAAACCTCCCAATCTGATCTCCCTCAGGTACTCTCCTTCCCCATGGATCTTCCAAAAAGAAAAAGATGCAAAAGAAAAAAGAATGATCAATCTATGTGGGCAAAAGGTCTTATCTTTCAATTTTTTTCCATCTTTCCCATATTTTCGTTGATTTTTTCTATGTTTTTCCTAGGTTTTTCTGCTGATTTTGCATCCTTAGGAGTCTTAATTGGGTGGGAGGCTTGGAGCGGCCGAATAGAGAAGCTTAGATGATCGCTAGGGTTTCATGTTGGGTGTTGATATGTAAGAGTTTAAATGGGTATCATTAAATTATGAATCAACCTAGAAATGGGTTAGGATATTTGCTTAGCAATTAAGATAAAGTTAAACCATTTAAAGGTTTCGGATTTAAATCCTTGTATCCTCCTATTATGCATATATTTTTATAAAAAAATATAAAATATTTATAATCTATAGCCGGTACCTAATGGGCAAATCTCAAATTAACCCATGTCAAACCTGAATGAATTTTAATTTTAAATTTCAACATGTCCGGAACTCTATAGGGTATTGCTAAAAAGGTCTTATTAGAGTTCTGGATGGATCCAGTATCCAAGAAAAAAGAACCTACCTAACTGATTTTATTAATTTTTTTGTTAGATTAAGTGAAATACTAATTAAAGATAGGAGAGGAGACATAAACAAAATTTTGGCACATATGTTTTTAAGATCCACTAACATTGTATATGCTTATTATAGCCATCAATTTAAACTTATATAGATTAAATATAGTATTTCTCATTTATTAATCTATTAAGCAATAATATCTATGAATTTATATCCAACATTTTATCATAAATAAGGTGTAAGATTTAATTTCTCAATATTTTTTAGAAATGCAGCTAAATTAATGTCATGGAAAAACTTACACCTAGCATTTTATCATAAATGTGCGGTAAGATCTATTTTTTTAGCATTTTTAAGAAATGCAGCTAAATTAATGTCATGAAAAAAATTAGACCCAATTTTTTATCATAAATAAGGGATGAGATTTAATTTCTAAGTATTTTTTAAAAATATAGCTAAATTAATGTTGCAGAAAAAATTTATATCCGGCATTTTATCATAAATGCGAGACAAGATCGAATTTTTTAATATTTTTTAAAAATATAACTAAATTAATTTCATAGAAAATAAATTTTTTTGTAGTGGTGGCGTTGCGATTGTAATGCTCTCTCTCTCTCTCACACAATGATGGTGAGAGTGCCCCCAATGCACATATGTAAGAATCTGAACTTAAGAACTATTTAAATAATTGCTCTTTTTGTTGTTTTGCGGCTTGCATATCGTTTAGTTAGAATTCTATCCGTATTTCATCCATCTCACTAACCAATGGTTGTTTGCTAACATTTTTCTCAAAATTGGTTGCTTTTGTTTTTATATTGCTCACACAAAATTACCCTATCTATAAGAAGACAAAAGTAAGCAAATCAAGATTAATGACATGACACAATAACAAAAATAGTTAAATAGACTTGCATATGTCCTACTTGTCTATTTTAACTCGGTGTGGAAAACTATATTTGCTACTCCTCATCACTTCTGTTTTAACGTTGTCTTTACGATGAAATACTAAAAAGTAGATATAGTCTGAGTCTATTTTTTTAATTTCTACATAATCAAGGACTATCATGCTCCGAACCAAACATCCATATGGACAATATGACATGGCACATGAACTCTAGAGCAATGCCCTAATAAATAAATCTACAAAAATATGAAAAAAATTATAAAAATTCAATCATATTTATCAAACCAAATCAATTGATTTGTATCGAATAAAATTCATAAAATTAAAATATTTATTTAGTATCAGAAAATCAACTATCTAATACTAAGGACTCTATTGCTTGAACTCAATGCCCAACCTGACCGATGTTATGCACCTTGCAAGTCTGAAGGAAAAAGATGTGGTGAGCTTTTTTGCTCAGTAAGAATTTTCTATACTTACACCATCATGGATATGAAATATTTTTATGATAATATTAGCCAATAAAAAAATAGTAAGATTTATATTTTAAATAATACTTAATATAATAATATATAAACTATGAATCACACACACATATATATATATATATATATATAAAAGTCATGCCAATATGTCTATCAAGTCTAATCGTATAGCTACTCAATCACATACATATCACCATATAAAAATCTCAAGATACATGTGATTTATAAGCAACAATTCAATGCAACAATATTCCAGTGAAATTATTTTTCATTATCTAATTAATACAGTTGAATCATGACCACATTATCACTCTGGCACTGGACTAGATCTGCTCATGCTCCAACTTATAGCAGACCAAATACACACTACATTTCTCCAAAATTGACAACCACATCTCAATCCACGGCTGACATCATACATATCATGTTTCATACGTATTGGCTAGTCTACATACCCTTTAATTAGATACGGTTTATCATCTTGATTTGATTTCGATACTAGATTAGTCATAACCATACTCTAGCCTATGGCAAGCCAAAATAGCTCACCAAATGACTGATACGCCATGTTTCATATATGGCTAACGAGTCCACATGCTCCTCTTTTTCTAAGTTCACAGTTATGCAAATTATTATTTGACTTTCCAGTATTGGACTAATTATAATTATGCTTTAGCTTGTGGTAGGCCAAATATAACATGGCATCTCAGTCCAAGGATGACCCAGAATACACACACACCATATTTCTTACATAGCCAAACAATCCAAATACCATCTATGTCCCATTCATATTACTAAAATCATAATCTAATTTTTGGCATTAGATTAGTCATGATCATGCTCCAGCAGGCCAAAAAAATAATGCCTCATCCTAGTCTAAGACTGACCTAGCATATATATCATATTTCTTGTATGATTGACTAACCTAGCTTGATGCCATCCATACCCCATCAATTATGTTAAATCATGATTTTTCTTTTTCAGTATGATATCTATAATTAAATATGAATTATCATGAACCATACAACATCAATTCATCAACACATGATATACCAACCAGTATATATATAAAAAACACAATCATGCAAGTACAATTATAAATAAAATTTTCATGATTATGCAGATGACTATATCAAAAATCCTTACCTCTATTGATGTCAAACTTAACATAATAAGTATCAATTCACATCCTAATTTACAAACTGAGGTGTTAAGAAATCCGATTGATGCTCCTGTCTGGAGGATTATCCTTCTATAGAACCAATCTTAATATTAAAAGAAAACTATGAGGTGAAAATTGTTTATCTAAAATCCTCTCTACTAGCTTCACTAGAAGTCTAATGTCAAATCCCAACCTAAATTACTCTTCAATGGATCCTTGGATCCAATTGGAGAGAAAGAAGAGGAAAGGAAAATGTAGAGAGAGATGAGAGAAAAAAGAAGAGAGAGAAAGAGGGAGTGGGAGAGAGAGTAGCTCTCTCTTTCTTCTCTTCATTCTCCTTTTCCAAAATAGGGGATTTTCCTCTTTTTCACTCCCTTCCTCTCTATCACAACAATAAGGGCCGGCGACTGGTCATCCATAGTGATGTTCAGTGGTGGCAACTTTGATGACCTCGACCATAGGGATGGCCAGTAGTGGTCGGCGAAGCAAAAACAAGGAAAAGAAAGTGTACGTGCAATAAGGGAAATCATATATGTGTGAAAATCAATGTCTTGCCAGACCAAATCCGAGTGATGACAATGGCCTAAACCCAGTAAAAGAAAGGGGAAAAAGTCTAGAAATCTTACCTTCACTACTGATGAAATTTTATGCCCTATTCATCAGAAAAATCTACTAATTCCTCTAAAAGATCAAAAGCAAATCCTGAAAGTTTGCTTGCTGGTGATAGATTGGGTTTGAAGCGAGGTGGTTAGGAGGGGTAGGGGACCTTTGATAGACCAAGGATCTAAGGGTTTGGGCTATCCTTAGGGTCCCTTTTTTCAGTCAGAATCGGAGAAGAGGAAGACTCCCGAGGAAGACTCCTGATTCCTTCCCCTGCCCCATATACATAGTGCATGAGGTTTCTATATATTTTTCTTTTAGGAACTTTAAAATTCATGCAAATTTTTTAAAAAAATTCTTACGACCAAGCCCTTACATTCTCTCTCAAAATAATTTCATCATCGAAATTAGTAAACCTAAAGTTTCAAATGATCAAAGATACAACTCTTTTCTCTCACCTTCGAGCTTTTACATTGCATTTCCTTTCTACATGGTTGCTCCCCTAAATTGTTAATAAGAAAAAGTCTAGTCCCTCTAACTTTAGATCTCTTCCAACTATCTTCTACGTTAGGTACACCCCATAGGCCAAATTCATATAAGAAAATAGAATAAATTTCTAAATTCCATTACATACTTAGAGTCCACATACCTTATTAATATCAACATATAAGATGAACTTTGCATATTTAATAGAATTAGTGATAATGCCATTTACCTTACTTGAGATCTCATATGGACCTACATATCTACCACCATCGAGTCAAAAACTTTATTGCCCTATTGAGGAAGTGCATAGACCCGTCCCTAGGTCCGAGGTTTCTGCTGTGCATCTTGGGGTACTTAAATTGCTAAAACTTCTAGTCATATCTGTTGTTCCTTCCTATTAGAACAAATAGCTGCCTTGTTGTCCTATTGACCATATATGAAGCAACTACCACTGAATTGTATACACTTTCTTAGATATGAGGTCCACCACATCAATAACACTTAATGCCATCTTGAGATTGTTCTTTGCCTTTCACGGTAGAGCTCAATTTCTTGATCTTTGACTTGAAGGGTCCACCACTTTGACTCTAAGGATTATTTGGTTAGCCTCTTTTCTTCATTTTTTTGTTTTTTGCAGCTTGAGCATCATGAAGGCCTTTCTCTATCACCAGAGCTTTGTTAACGACCTGCTTATAGGTAGATAGTTCAAATGTAGTCACCAGCTGCTGGATTCGACTCTAAGTTCTTTTTCTAATTTTCTAGTCCAAACACCCTCCTCAGCTATCAGTGTTGGAGCATATCTAAATAATTTTTTAAACTTTGCCGTATATTGGGCAATCATCATACTATCCTGTTCCAATCGATCAAACTCTCAAAATTTTTAGAATCAGATACTCTAAGAAAAACACCTCTCATAAAAGATTCTTTTAAATTCTTCCTACATAAAGGATGCATCATTTGGCCTTAACTTTTCAATCTCCATCTTCCACCAATCAACTACCTCACCTTGCAACATGAAGGTGTCAAAAATGACCTTCTTCTCAGCAAGATATCTTAGGGTCTGGAATATTTTATCAATTGCTTTTAACTAGCTTTCAGCTTTCATGGGGTTAATGGTTCTTAGAATGCCAATAGTGGTGCATACTTTTTAAAGTCTATCAAGCTGATTTGACATTCCCACTAGTTTCTGACTCCCTACTATGGCTGAGGCTGCCACTCCTGCATTAGTTGTTCCATGATCTTCTATTGTTGTTCCCGTTGCACCTCCAATATCTTCCTCAATTTTTTTTCTAATAGCAGTTTGTTGTTGCACTAATACTTGCATTAACTGAGAGGTTGTAATATATTTTCTAAGTTGGATTTCAGGTTCATCCAGGGTCCCCATCCCTTTAGAATTTTTAGTGGGCTCATTAGAATGCTTTTACAGATGTGTATCACTGACCGATGATGGTGGGGTATCTTCTTGTTGCCTGGGGTGCTCCCAAGTACTAAAGTCATCAGCAAATCGAGTAAGCCTACATGCCCATGTTTACCCTTGTGCCATATCAACCTATCTAGATCATGATTAGTGTTCATCAAATTACTTTAGCTGAGTAAAAACTAGACCTTACATTCATAACAAATTTAATTTACCCTATCCTAGCGGTCTACCCCCGCATACACCCTCTTTGGACTTAAACCCTAATAATCAAAATCCTAAGTTTTCGTATTACTTATGACACGGTCCCTAGTGATCTTAAACTTAAACTCTGATACCACTCTATCATGTCTCAAACCCAATATCCGGATCATCATGTGACATGGCCACATGTACCCTAGAGCAATGCCCTAAAAATCATGCAAGACCTAAATAATAAACAAATCCACAAGAATACTAAAAGAATTATAAAAATTTTATCATATTTATCAAACCAAATCAATCTATCTGTATTGAATAAAGTTCACAAGATTAAAATATTTATTTGGTATCAGAAAATCAACTATCTAACTAACTAATGACTCTGTCGCTCAAACTCCATGCCCAATCTGACTAATGCTATGCATCTTGCAAGTCTGAAAGAAAAGGAGGGTGTGAGCTTTTCAGTCCAATAATAATCTTCTACACACATACTAGCATGAATATGAAATATCTTTATGATAATATTAGCCGATAAGAAAATAGTAAGATTTATATTTTAAATAATGCTTAATATAATAATATATAAATTATAAATTATATATATATAAGTCATGCTAATATGCACATCAAGTCTAATCGTATAGCTACTCAGTTGCATGCATATCACCATATAGAAATCTTGAGATACATATGATTTATAAGCAACAATTCGATGCAACTATATTCTAGCAAAATTATTTTTTATTATTTGATTGACGCAGTTGGATCATGATCACATTATCACTCTAGCATTGAACTAGATCCGCTCATGCTCCAGTCTATGGTAGGCCAAACACACACCATGCTTCGGCCCGTGGCCAACAATCACATCTCAGTCCATGGTTGGTATCATAAATACCATGTTTCATATATACCAGTTAGTCCAATTATCCTTCAATTAGATATAATTTATTATCTTAATTTAATTTCTATACTGGATTAGTCATAATCATCTCCATCCCATGATAGGCCAAAACATCTTAGCCCATAATTGATACGCCGCATTTCATAGATGGCTAACTAGTTTATATGCTCCCTCTTTTTTCATATTTATAGTTATGCAAATTATTATTTGATATTTCAGTATTGATCTAATGACAACCATGCTCCGGCTCGTGGTAGGCCAAATATAATGCCACACCCTGACGGGAGTCTTCTTCTCCAATGAGTTTGATTAAGAGAGGAACTCCTAAGGTTGGCTGCAGACTTGAGTGGAATCCTAGGAGACTCTTTATAAATAGGACCCCCTATCCTCTAAGGTCATTCACCGACGATCATCATTCTCTCCTCTCTCTTTCTTCCATTTTAGTTCGTGGTTTTCCATTCTTGTGTCTGTCAGAAATCGAAACCAAGATGCCATTGAAGCCAAAATAAGGCTCCAACCTCACATCCTCTATCCCCTCCCCTTTTTTTTATGGCCTTAGACACCAATAGTTGGCCATCAATTTTGTCAGAAGTCCATAAAGAAAGAAGAGCTTGTTTTATTCTATTTTTTTATTTTCCCCTCATCTATTCATCTTTGTCATCGGCAATCATTGCCAAGAGCTTTGACCTTCCCCTTGCACCAGCCCATGGCAAATGTCGGGGCCTCAACCACCAGCGAGTGAGTTGAGACGTGAGGATGACATCAAGAAAAGGGCCTCAATTTTCCCTATTTTTTATGACTTTTTGTCAGAACGAAGGCTGCTTGTTGCCGGCCATCCACTATTGCCACCTATTGCTAACCACTCCCCACCATCCACCGTTGGTCTTCTGGCCACTAGCCACCACCTTGCCTTTCTCCCTTGTTCGGCCAAGGAAGGGAAGAAAAAAAAGAAAAAAAAAAGGAAAAGAAAGGAGAGAGGAGATTTCTCTCTTTCTCTCTCTTGGGTTTTTCTCCTCTCTCTTTCTCTTTCTAAGCCGACCCAAAAATCCTAGTCAAAATCATGTTCCCATGGTAATGGACTTGAGTTGACCCAAAGAAGCCTAGGACTGCCATAGTGCTTGAGAAGTGTGTCAGGCCGATCATCCCATCCTTGATGAGTACCTTCTAAATCTATCATTGATGAACTCCATAAAATAATCTTAGCCACAATCGAGTCAGTGCCTCATAATTCATTGACCACATCACTAAGACTCTACCCATCTTAAGGCAATCTTTCTTATTATATAATTGAATGAATTGAAAACAAATTGATTATAATTTAATATTTTAAATAGAATTATCTAAATCTTCTAATGAAGTCTGAAAATCTAGGATCAACAAGATAAATG
The DNA here is from genome assembly GCA_006176705.1 of Cocos nucifera. Lineage (NCBI taxonomy): Eukaryota > Viridiplantae > Streptophyta > Magnoliopsida > Arecales > Arecaceae > Cocos > Cocos nucifera. The sequence continues at coordinate 17,992 of QRFJ01000725.1, read as the reverse complement.
GATCTTACACTCTTTAATTATTTTTAAATTATCATATTTTTTATGCAAATAATCTATTGCTGATGAAATCATAATTTTAATAAAATAAAAGATCAACATATGTGATATGAAAAGCATGTTTTATTATGACAAGTGATTCTATGAATATATTTTATAAAAATAGAATATCTTTATATCTTTTTTTAATATATATATATGATCCCTAGAATTAAAAAAAATCAACATTCGGAGCTAGCATTCATACGAATATAGGTCCTGCCAGTCGATATAAAGTTGGTATATAAAATAAAAACCTATCAATTAAGAATATGGCCCTATCACAAGTATATAGCAACTATAGCACGGATATATGTGAGCAAGATTTCGAAACATGATATGAATACATGATTAGAATGACATAATAATCATCATATTTATGAAATATTCATAATTTATGCATGCATGACTGATTATATGACTTATTTAATTATATATCCTATGAAATATTTTATTTTATATTATCTATTATTTTTTTAATACCGCATTATCATAGAAAAATTTATGCCTGATCTAATAAGAAAGTATAGCTTTTACTTATTGAGTTGGTGTTGCTCATACCTCTTTATTTTTTTTTATAGAAGAATAAAGTTAGGAATAGTGGTTGATCCAAGCTTGGAGTTCCGTGCTAACAAGCTTAGAAATTTTATAGCTAAATTTAATTTATTTGGATGATTATTGATTTATAGTTAACTATTTATGAATTTTGAGACATAGATTTGGTAATTGATTTTGGATTTAGATGCTCTAAATCAGTCTTAATTTAATTAATAATTTAATTTAAAGATCTTTATTACATTTTATTTATGAAAAATTTTTTATTCTATTTAAGTTATGATAGTTGGCTTCATGTTATCGAGAGTGATATCCCTCAGTGGTATGGCCATATCATGTCCTAGATTTGGGATGTGATATTTTATTGCATCTGAACAATAGGTTTGATCTTATGTAGAAATTAAAGTGGGTAGTTAGATCATGTTTAGTTAGATCCTATTTATTTGAACAAAAATGGATAGATTTTCTTAACCCTATTATTGCTCAGCTATGGAAGTGGATTAATGTTAGAATTTTGGATAGGGAACGATGAGCAATAGGGAGGATGAAGTCTTGGCAAACTTTCCTCTTAGAAAAGTAAAGCAAAAATGACTATGAGAGGAGATACCAACTAATTGGTTGAGCAGATTCTTAATGCACCAGCCACTTAGATAGACATTGTTAGAGTATGCCAAGTGGTGGCTCAGTTTGTTTGGCAATAGCAGCAGATACTAGCTACTCCTCGATCTATACTATCTTTAGAGTCATATTATGAGAGGTTTAGAAAGCTTAACTCACTACTATTTGAGGATGGACCTGATCCTTTGGTAGCAGAGATCTAGATTCGAGAAATGAAGATGTTTGATGTACTATAGTATCTAAAGAATGTGAAGGTCAGGTTAGCCATACTTATATTGAAAGGAAATGCTAAGTTTTGGTAGATTGCAATAAAGGCTGCATATAAGAAAGCTTATAACCAGCTGATGTGGGAGGAGTTTAAGAAAATATTCTATAATCAGTATTTTCTTGAATTAGTGAGATTAGTAAAGGAGAATGAGTTCTTAGCTTTAAGGCAAAAAGATGATACAACAATACTAGAGTATGCAAACAAATTCAACAAGTTAGGTCGTTTCTACCTCCAGCTTATAGAGTCTAGAAGGAGTAAAGCTAACAGATTTGAATAGGATTTAAGATATAGGATTCGGTCTCATTTATCTTCTCATACTTTTAATTATTATAAAGATATACTGGAACGAGCTTTGAAAGTAGAATCTGATGTGAAAAGATCAGAATAGGAGAGGAGTAACAAAAAAAGACCAAGACTAGTAGGAGATTTAAATGACTGATAGAAAATTTCAATAAATAACTTAGATAAGAATAAAAAAATTGTGACCTATAAATATCATGGCACAAATCATTATGGACCTTTTCTTAAAAGGCTAGGAGAATGCTTTTCATGAGGTGGTGTAGAACATATGGTATGAAATTATCCTATTAAGAGAAAGGATAGTTCAAAATCTTTTAAACTAGTAGATCAGAAACAACAAACAAATGCATGGATGTTTGCTTTGACCCAACAGGATGCCAATGCAAGTGATCAAATAGTTACAGGTATCATTCTAGTCAATCCATAGATGCTTAAGTACTATTTGATTATGATTTTTTTCATTCCTTTGTATCTTCCAAGTTTAACTACATATCTATAAAATTGGCTGAGGCACTATATGTTGTCTCTTCTCTTATGAAAGTTATTTTTGCTGATATTTTGTTTAAGAATTGCATCATTTTAGATTAGGAAACTAGGTATAGAAATTGATTTAGAGTACTAAGTTCTAGTAGCATAAGCTAAGGTTAGAGTTATGTAATGGAAGCATAATGGAGTATTAGATGAAGACTAAGCACCCTTATTTGTTTGAGGATGATGGTATAATAAGTTTCGAGGACAAAACTCTTTTAAGGAAGAGAGAATGTGATGGCCCAATCCATAGACCGGCCTGTCTCCAAAAGAGCCACAAGCCCACAAATGAAAATGTTAAAAAAAGGATGGGAACCTTCTTCTCCGATGAGCTTGATTAAAAGAGGGACTCCTAGAGTTGCTGGACTCGAGTAGAACCCTAGGAGGCTCTGTATAAATAGGATGCCTTACCCTCTAAAGCCATTCACCAGCAATCATCATTTTCTCCTCTCTCTCTCCCATTTTGGATCAAGGTTTTCCATTCTTGTGCCTGCTAGAAATTGAATTCAAGATGCCCCTGGAGCCTAACATCCTCTCTCTCCTCCCCTTCTTTTTATGACCTTAGACACAACTGCTGGCCATAAATTTTGCTTAAGTCCATAAGGAAAGAAGACCATGTTTTATTCTATTTTTTTTAAAAATTTTCCCCTCCTTCATTCATCTTTGTCATCAGCAATTATTGCTGAGGGCTTCGGCCTTCTCCTTGCGTCGGCCCATGACAAATGCCAGGGCCTCAGCCACCAACAAGTAGGCTAGGACTCGAGGATGACCAAGAAAAGGGTCTCGAACCCTATTTTTGATGACTTTTTGCCCAAAAGCTGCTTGTCGCCAACCATCCACCATTGTCGGCCATGCCCTACCCCCCACTATTGGTCATCCGACCGCTAACCACCACTCGGCCTTTCTCCCTTGTTTGGCTAAGGAAGGGAAGAAGAAACAAGAACAAAGAAAGAATGAATGAAAGGAAAAGAAAAGAGAGTGGAGAGTTGTCTCTCTCTCCTTCCCTCTCTAATGTTGTTCTCTCTCTATCTTGTGTCTCTCTCCTCTCTCTATCCTCTCTTTCTCTCTCTAAGTCAACCCAAAAATCTTAGTCAAAATTTTATTCTCGTGGTTATAGAACCAAGTTGACCCAAACAAGCCTAAGACTACCACAGTGCCCGAGCAATCTATCAAGCCGATCAACCCATCCCTGATGAGTACCTTCTAAATCCATTGATGATGAATCCTATTAAACAATCTTAGGCTCAATTGAGTCTGTGCCTCATAATTCATTAACCACATTGCTGAGACTCGACCCACCATGAGCCACTGAATGCCATCATCCGGTCAATAATCTCTTTCTTATTATTTAAATAAATTAATTAAAAAAAATTGATTATGATTTAATATTTTAAATATGATTAGTTGATTCTTCTAATGAAGTTTGAAGATTTAATGTGAATAAGATAAGTGAATCTTACATTCCTTATTTATTTTTAAATTATCATATTTTTCATATAAATAATTTATTACTCATGAAAATATATATTCTGTAAAATAAAGGATCAGCGTATGTAATATGAAAAAAATACTTTATTATGATAAGTGATTTTATAAATATTTTTTATAAAAATAGCATATTTATGAAGCATAAATTTTATTATTTTTTTCATCTATATATATGTATATTTTAAGAAAAAATATAAAAATTTTAAAAGCTCTTAGATAGCTATATATGAATCTCTAAAATTAGAAAAAATCATCATTCAAAGCTAGCATCCATATAAACATAAGCCCTGCCAATAGATATAAAGTTAGTATACGAAATAAGAACTCTATCGATTAAGAACATGGATTCTATCATTGGTATAAAGTGACTATAGTATGAATATCTATAGGCAAGATTTTGAAACATGATATGAACACATGATCAGAATGACTTATGAACCATCACGTTTATGAAATATTCATGATTTATATATGCATGACTGATTATATGACTTATTTTATTATATATTCTACGAACTGCTTTATTTTATATTATCTATTATTTTCTTAATATTGTATTATCATAAAGCATACTTCATTCAATAAGAAAGTGTATATTTTACTTAGTAAACTAATGTAGCTCATACCTCTTTATTTATTTATTTTTTTTTATAGAAGAATAAGTTTAGAATTGATGGTTGATCCAAGCTTTTAGGTCTACACTAACAAGCTTAAAAATTTTATAGCTGAATTTAGTTTATTTGGACAATTATTGACTTGTAGTTAACTATTTATGAAATTTGATATATAGCCTTGATAATTAATTTTGGATTTAGATGCTCAAAATCATTTTTGGTTTGATTAATGATTTAAATATTGTAACCTCTTTATTATATTTTATTTATTATGGATCTTTTATTCTATGTTAGCTTCATGTTATTAAGGATAGTATCCCTTGGTAGCATGCATGGTTGTGTCATATCTCAGATTTGGAGCATAACAAAATGACTAAAAAAATAAATAAATGATAATGAAAAGGAAGAAGAGGAGGTTAGCATATAGTCTTGGAAAAGAGATTAAGCATGCAAAGCATGCATTCTTAAACCACATTTGGTTGCTGGGAATAGAAATCAAGCATGGTTTGCTCATTTCTAGGAACTCGATTCCTGACTAATAACTAGTTCCTATTCTTGTTTTTGAATAAGCTTGGTAATCTCAAGAGGATGAAATAAACCTTATAGCATATAATCTAATATATTATTATAACTAACATTATTATAATATATAATTGTTATATTAGTGTTTATATTAGAATTAGTATTATACCATTAGTGTTACTAATTAATGTTATTGTTGATACCATATTATTATAAACTAATGATAACACTTGTCAAAATGTGATGAAATAATTTAATGTGATATATAATATTTGATATTGTATAATTTATATTTTCTATAAATTATTATTTCATGATAATTATGCTATTAATATAGTAACACAAATATTAACATTATAACAAAATGTTAATATTTTATTATAATATTAATATTATTATAGTGGTCCAAAATAATGCAAATATAAGTAATATAGCATATAATATAAAAAAAATATAATTATTATATCTTAATAACTATATTCATATATCAATCAACTCAACTCAATTATGCCTTAATCTCAAACTAGTTTTGATCGATCTACCTCCCACACAAGGTTAATTAGCTCACTAGCCACAAGTTCCTTGGATTGAATCCATACATTAATTCATTCCTATTGATTCACATGATTTAATTCCCACACCTAAAACCATGGCCTGACATGTTCCAAAATTAAATATAAAATTAAATGATAAATTTAGCTCAAAATCCATTTTTGAAACCATAAATCCGACAAGTTTAAAATCTATTTTTCAAACATGAATCCAGCAACATCCTCTTAACTTTGGGGCAAACTTATGTACTTTTTCTAATTTTATAAAGTTCTAAACAAATCCTTCAAGTTTACAAACAAAGCCTTCGGCTCCCAAACTAGCATATGGAATTAGTCTACCATTTCAAATGACAAAAATACCGTTACCTCTTTTAGCCCATTCAAACACCAGTTTGGCTAACCCTAATTTCGATTATTCCCTTCAAATCCTTTGCTCCCATCTTCCCTTTCCCAATGATATTTTAGCATTCATCGATATTTTGATGGAGTATTGTTTATTACTAGAGGATGCTAGATTTTGGCTAAATATATTCCCATTTTGAAACACTAAGGTGACTATCTCATAGAAATTCCTAATGCAAAAGATTTAAGAAGAAGGAAAAGTGACCGCCTATTGAAGGAGCCATAAATTAGTTGGCTGCATGTTGAAAAAAGAGAATCAATTCCTCCTAAAGCATCAATTTTTTGTTCCATTGTTTGTATATATGCAACGCGAAGAGTGCAAGAGAAGGCTTTTCTTATCCTTTACTAGGCCTTCTCTACTAGTATTGTTGGCCAATTTTTTCTTTTGGCATCAAGCCAACTTTAGTACTATATGGGGATGGCAATTTACTTTGCCTAATTTGGTATCGAACGTGACTAAACCCGAATGGAGCAAGTTTTATCCGATCCGCAATGGATCTGGAGTAGTTATGGGTAATGTTAAAGCCCATCTCAAACTCCTCTCTTCGAGACAAAAATAAATTGAAGATATGTTCCACAGCACTAGCTTCCCAATTAGTGGTAGAAGGAAAAAGTCGTGGTTGATTCAAGGAGAGGGCACCTTAATCGCTAGATATAATTACCGACACAAGCTTAATCTTATGCCAAATTCTTCCAAACTTAGATAAGGGTATGTCATCACACAAGGTAGATCGATTGTTGTTGCCAAGGAGGCCTTGAGAGGCAATGGAAGCAATGGAAGATTGCCTATTTAGGAAGAACCTCGCATTCCCATCCTATACATCGAAGCCATAGCTACAAGTAACATGAGGTACTAACAAATTGTTTAAGCTCTTGTTAAGAGATTTTAGGAAGCTAAAGCAATATTCTAAAGAATCCCAAGGTTCTCATCTTGATAATCCAAAGAAGCATGGATCAAGGAGGCCACACCATGAAAAATCAAGTGAAGAAGGTCTAGAGCCGACTCCAAGCCTTATAGACTCTGGTATGTTAACATCAGGTGGTACAGGTCTTGAGTAGTCAACTCTCTCAAGAAAGATAGAGAACATATTTCTAAGATCAATCCTGGAATCGACTCCTGAAGACTTCAAGTCAACTCAAAGACAGCTCGAGTCGACTCCTAAACTGCTTGAATCGACTCCACTATGACTAATAAGCTCCAATGGCTAGTTTTTAGAAGTTACAGTTTTGCACAAAAGCCCTCCAATGGCTAGTTCTCAACTTTCAATGGTTGGAACCCATTTTTGGATATTTTAACAAACACATATGGACACCAAAGGTATTTATGAAGCAAGAGAACGAAAGAGAATAAGAGAGAAGTATATTGAACACCTGGAGAAAGAAAAAGAAAGGCCAAAAATTAGTTTGAGCATTTAGTAAGCTTTCAAGAAGACAAATTCAAATTCCAACCACCTGCTTCTTCAGCATTCAAGTGATTTTCAAAAGGAAGAAAGGCGTATTGATTGCAAAGCTTCTCATCTTCTCAGCTTGAGCTATATCAACCATTTTATTTGCTCTTAAAAGAGCTTTTCATTTGTGCTTTACATTGTATTTAAATTTTCTACTATTAAAAGTTTTAGTTGGGATTGAAACATGGGGGATACGCTCATCCAAGCTTTGAATTGGATTTTATATAAGCCTAAGAGTGGCTTAAGGAAAGGTTTTGATTGGTATATTTAAGAAAAATCAACTGAATTTAACTATGATCCTAGCAAAATAATTGGACTATAATCCTGATGATTGTAGTGGAAATTCTCAAGAGATTACTTAGAAAGTGGACGTAGGTGCTATGTTTGACACCGAATCACTATAAAATATTGTGTGTGTGCGCTACTTCTGCATATTTCATATTTAGATACTTTGCATCCACTACACTCTTACATAGTTTACTTTACTTGAGCACATACATGTTTTTAAATTTATAGAAGTTTTAAAAAATCCAATTCATCCCTCTTCTTGGGTTGTCTTTCTAGACAACAGAGGCAAAGTTTCTCAACATAACTTAATGATGGAGAACTCCAAGCAAAGAGCATACAGCATTTCAAATTGTTGAGAAAAAATAAAAGTTGATCTGTCATTTCTAGCGCTTCGTTACAAAGGACGCAACCATCCAGAGTTTTTTCCTAGGTTTCTTGCAAGCTAGCCTATTGTGTTAATTTTTTACTCCAAGAGGCACTTATTTTTAACGGCATGCTGCAACTCCAAGGATTGGAAGCAAATTTGCATCTAATTCTCCTAGTGTTAAGAAAGAGGTACAGAGAGCCGGTGGAGAAAATCCATTTTCCATTCAATTTCCAAATCAGTTGGTCCTTCTCACCATTGAGGGTGACCAAAGATAGAAGAGAGAGAGAGAAGCTGATTAAATTGATTTTGAATCTCCAAGGAGTGGTGAGAGGTCACTCTGATTCTCCAACATGACACTCTCGAATTGAAAAATTATGCCATGTCCCAATTTTCCTTTTGCTAATATTATAGAGAGAAGAGAATAAATTTTGAAGAGGGGCATCACAAATGCAATTATCTTTCCAAAAAAAATCAAATGATTAATAGACATATGAATTATGCATCTCATAAGTTCTCTAATTCTGTTACAAGCACACAGATTTGCATGCTAATTATTTTACATAGTGTATTTATGCTTATCAAATCCATTTTCAGGAACCAACTAGTATATAATGTATGGCGATATGTTTTTCTTTTTCCAACTATTATTTATTAACTAATATATAATCTATGTTGATTTCTTTCCATTTTTTCAATTGCACTTTAAATGCAACATAATAATAAATAAATTATATACATAAAAAATTTTAATGATTAAATTTATCTTATATATTAAGTAATGAATTTTAATCATAATCAAATCGAAACTCTCATCATAAATAATGATGCCTATGCCACAAATAGAAAGCTTTGAATAAAGATATATTTATGGTATATAAAAAAAGAGATAGTTATTACAAAAAACTTGAAAGATGGAGAGAAAGACAAATGAAAATGAGGGAGAATATTTTAGTAAATAGTAATGTATATTCAAGGAGATGGAGGTTGACTAGTTATATTATTGATATAGAGAGATTATACGTGGCATCTTTGGATAGATTAATTTAGCAAGTCTCATGAGAAGATAATTTAGAAAAGATAGATCATTTAGTGATGAAGCCATGAAGGTATACCCCTTTTTTTTTTTTTTTTTTTTGGTATGAGCGGACGGTCATACCATTCTGGTGTGAGTATAGCCCATAAAGTTAGAATACAAAAGATCCCATAAGACTTATGGGCACGTCTCACCTTATCCCCAAATCCAATCTCCGAAGTGCTCTTCAACATAAAATGCAATTCAATGTACCACACTGTTTGCCTCTTGGAAAACATATCGGACAGACACCGTAATTGAAAGACAAAGAATAGTCTAGATGTCATGGAGAAGCGGATGGGCCTCAAACTATTTCATATTATTCCGAATCCAACCGCTAATGGTCGCCGAATCTCTCTCTATAAAATTTCTCTTTTTCCGCAACTCTTGCATGGTATAGATACTGTCCATCCAGATAGCATGAAGTTCAACTCATAGGTTAGAAGGCTCAAAAAGATATGATCCCCCTATCACTAGCAACTTGGCATCTGGATCTTGGATGATAAAATACGCACCACCCCTACTATCTTTGATACTGCCATCAAGCCATGAAGGTATCTTCAGAAAGATTATTAAAACCATGTTCCAACTAGTCATGCCAAGACAAAGGCTGTAAATGTCACGAGGCAATCCTATGCACATAAAAATTGACTAATTAGCTCATTGCTTCGACTTGATGAAATAATAGGTTTTTTTAAATAAATAAGTAATGATTAAACATTAGTAGAGCATTCTTAATATTCAATGGCCTGTAGCTTTGGGTAATTGGTTCTTCTAGACAGCTTCTCTCTTTTTAAATAAAGAGCAGATGGAGATGCAGTATGTGGCCAAGTTAAAACCAATTCTTATTTTCTGGGGTATATGACAACCATTAGATCGTTTTTGCCGTCCATAACCTTGTTTCTCTTTTGAGAGCATGCAAATCTAGCAGCCATAATAGACCAATTTCTCATTTCGAGCACCAAAAATTATTAAGAAAAAGATGAACACTTATGTTGGGGTAAAAAGGATAGATTTTAGAGTGAGAAGCTCTGGCGATACTAAAGTGAGAAACCTACGCCCCCACCCACATCTTCCTTCATCTTCTCGTTTCATAAAACCCATCCAACCAGTACGCTACCACCCAAAAACCTTCTACACAACCAGACATTCTACATCTCATCTCGAATGTCCCCTGCCACTCAATCCACACAAGCAACGCCCTCATCGAATCCCAGAACTACTCCGCAACGAGCTCCGTATAGATGCCGATGGCTGGTGGAAGCATGTCAAAACAAACACCGGAAACCCTCTTCATGACCTAGCTGCAAGAAAAGATAACAACTGGGTAAAAGTATCCCGGTCTCACCATCAGGTAAGTAACCTCGCCACTGGAGCTAATGTTGTTCCTTTGAAAGATCGATAGTTTTGTGCACGTCGACTCTCAACGCAGTATGCTGGCATTCTAGGACCCGCGCCTCATCAGATCCCACAACATCTGTCTCCTGCAACAACTGATCCTGCACCTGAGGTGGACGCCTTAGTCTTTTCTCCTCATTATTTTAGTTGGGACCACTACTCCACACGATCTCCCGCCACCTCGAGACCTTCATCGCCGATTACTCAGCCATCAACCTCACCGACTGGGCTTTCACATCACCCCAAAACTATGGCAACTTCGGCTCTCCCATGCAGGGAAACACAAAGATCGGCAAATACCGGCGGCAACCATCTCTCAACTCCATACCTATCCACCTCGAAATCGCACACCGTATCAATGACACCGAAAGCCACTGGAGGATCGCACACTATGTACTCTGGTGCATTAAATGGTTGTTCCAGCCTCTCTCCACGATCCGCAAATAATACGCTAATGTTCTTTGGTATGGAGTACCGCCACCCCCATCCTATTTGCAGCCGCAGAAATTGCTCCGTCGAATGCCGAGTGCCGTCAGCCACCCTAAACCTTTTCCTAGAGGGTCCTGCTTTCGCTATGGAGACAAGGATTATCTATAGAAAGAATGTAGAAATCCTATAAAATGCTTCAGATGTAAAGAATTTGGTCATCGAGCACGGCATTGCAGTACTCGGTTTGCACTCAACAGCAAGCAGTGCAAATACAATATGCCTCCTCGACGTCGCTTTGCCATAAGATCCCAGTCCCACATAGCATCTTCTTCCGTAAACCCTCCCACCGCTCCAGCTCTCCGATGTACTGATGTCCCTAAAGTCTTTGTAACCATGAATCCAGATATGGATCAAGCAGAGTTATTCTTAGACCGTGCTACCTCAGTGGAAGTCTACGGTAGACCAGTGAAGCCCAACGACGTACAAAACCTCCTTCCTCATATTGCAAGTGTTCCTAGCACCTGGACTATGCGGCAGCTAGACAACATGAACACATTCTTTGTGGCTTGTCCTTCTAGAGAGGTACTTCACCATCTCATGATCAGGGGGTGCATCAAAGACAATGGTTTCTGTTGGGGATAAATTTTGCTCTAGCCGAAGTCTAGCTCGATGCCCAGCCTAATGCAACCAGTAGCCGCAGAAGAGCTTCGACAGACGGGCTTCAGCCGAACTCCCAGCGCTCGAGCTTCTTCCAGCCGACCGAACTGCTTAGCGACCGAGCTCCTTGGACTCCAAGCGGCTGGGCTTTAACGAAATCCCCCAGCGGCCGAACTCCTCAGCGGTCGCCCCCTCGACCAAACTCCCCAAGCGGTCGTCCCTCGGTCGAACTCCTCAGCGGTCGCCCCCTCGGCCGAACTCCTCAGCGGTCGCCCTCGCCGAACTTCGGCCGACCGAGCTCCTACCAAACTCTCAAGCATCCAAGCCTCAACCGAAGTCCAACATCCGACTGAACTCTCCAACGGCCGAGCTTCGGATTCCCCTCGGTCGAACTCTTCAGCGGACGAGCCTTAGCTGCATACCTCCGCCTATGGGAGCCGAACTCCCTCCAATCTTCCTCTTCAGGAGCCCAAACTCCTTCGAAATGGACACACGACGAAGGCCTTCAACCCTTCATTCGGCTAGCTCTGCAACCATCACCATCAGTCCGCCGTAAGCTCTGCAACCATCACCATCAGTCCACCGCAGGCGGTAGCGACCCACTGTCAGGCGGCGATGGCTATCACCATCAATCCACCGCACACGGCACCATCCTGTGAGACTGACTCCACCGAACCTTGAGCGGCCCGCCAGCACGCGACTGCAGTTGTCACCATCAAGCTCCGCTATAAAAAGGACCCTTCCGATATGCTAAGGCTAAGCTCTCTGACCTCTAATCTCTCTGAGCTCTCCATTTCTTCTCTAAGCTCCAGAACTCATTCCGAGCACTCCATTTCTGTTGGCCAAAAACTGACTTGACCATCGGAGGGCCCTGCCGGAGCCACCCCCCACCGGCTCCGGACGGAACTTTGTTTTGCAGGTCCCCGGCGGCGACCTCATCGGCCTCCACTCCGGCTACCTCCGGCGACGACCAGTTTCTGCACCAACAAATTGGCGCTAGAAGGAGGGCCCGAATCTCCGGGGTTTCCTTGTTCTTAAAGGAGTGCTCGGCGACTTTCCTCCCATCTCCAGAGATCTTCCTTCTCTTCCGAAGAGGAAATGTCTCTCAGAAGAGCTTCGACGCGGCGCTCGGCGGCCTCCGCGGCCCGATCCCAACCAGATCCATCTGTCCCTGCTTCAGCCCCGGCAGCTCAGGTTCCACCTGTACGTGCGGTGGATGTGAAGCAGTTCGACCTACTTGTTCGATAGGTTCGTGGCCTCATGGAGGCATTGCAGGCTATACAGCAACCCCCGGTGGCGACTCCACCAGGAAACCCACCATTGGAATATCGAAAATCGGCTCCAAGAAAGTATACCAGGGCCAGCGTACCGATCGCCCAGGAGAAACAGAGGGCCGGGGATCCATGTTCGGATCATTATTATCTTCTGGGGGAGACCTTCCCCATTCGTAGTCAGAAGCATCCGAAGATCTGCAGCCAAGACGACGCCCTCGATTGCAGGCTACGGGAGATGGACCGACGCATTGAAGAGCTCGACCGCGTCACCTCGACTCATCATGCCGACGTCCATGCCGAACCTCCCTTGTCTCACCGAATTATTCAAGAACCTGTTCCACCGACCTTCAAGCTCCGTCAACTGGAAAGCTACAATGGAACTTCTGATCCGGTTGATCATCTGGAGGCCTTTCATGCCATGATGCTGCTCCACGGTGCTTCAGACGTTATACTGTGTCGAGCTTTTCCATCTACCTTAAGGAGAGTAGCTAGAAACTGATACTCGGCATTAAAGCCGAGTACGATCTTCTCTTTTGACCAAATGAGCAGTCAGTTCGCGGCTCACTTCGTCAGCAGTCGACGTCCGCGCCGAGGTTCGGACTTCCTGATGAACATCAAGCAGAAGCGAGAGGAATCCATCCGGGATTACGTCATCCGGTTTAATGCTGCGGCATTGGAAGTCCGAGACTTGGACCAGTCTGTCGCGATGGCCGCACTCAAGGATGGCCTTCAGAGAAATAACTTGCTGTTTTCCCTGAAAAAAAAGTATTCTAGAGATTTTGCCGATCTGCTGGCTCGGGCCGAGAGATATGCCCGTGCGGAAGAGGCCTTCAAGTCGAAAGACGAGGAATCCCTGAGAGGGCAGCTGGCAGACGATGGAGAGCCGAGTGAAGTTCGGTGAGGCCGAACTTCCCTTCGAAGCTCATCATCCAAGGGGAGTTCGGTGCAAGTGAGGGCGGAACGAAGTTCCCCCGCGGAATGAAGTTCGGCATAAGTGAGCCCGAAGGCCGAACTCCACCTTAAAGCTCACCATCACAATGAAGTTCAGCGCAAGTGAGGGCGGAACGAAGTTCTCCCGTGGAATGAAGTTCGACATAAGGGAGGCCAAACTCCGTAGGAGATCACCCAAATGAAGTTCGGCCGCGCTCGAGACCGCGCCGGGGCGAGCGAGGCCGAACTCCCCCTTGAGTACGTCGCTACAGCGAATTCACGGAAGGTGCAATGAAGTTCGGGCAAGCAAAGCCGACCCCCTCCCTGCGAGCAAGGAAGTCCGGACAAAGAAGCATAAAGTTCTCCTGCAGAAAGTTTCGCGGAAAAGCAGAATGAAACTCCGCGCAAGCGAAGCCCGAACTCCTCGAGCTCACCAGGAAGGAAGCCCCGACATAAGGGCGCGAAGAAATCCTCCTCCCGAAGGGTTCCGCAACCACGCCCCGCTCCTCTAACTCAAATTCTCGGCGAAGTTAAGAGCCAGCCGCCAGGACCTGAAGGACTACGGCCTCCCCAAACGCGCGCGATCGAAGCAAGTAAAGCCCCTACCATCGCGACCATGGCTACGACACTGAGGAATACGTTCAGCTCCAAGATGAGATTGAAGAGCTCGTCAAAAAGGGATGACAGGATAAATTTCTCCGACGCCAGCCCGAAGCAAGGGAAGATCGGCTAAAGGCGCTGCCGTAACCAGAAAAGACAAGAAGGTCGGCCGCCTCACGGCGTCATCAACATCACCCTCGAGAGGAGCTTGGTACATCAATGATTCGTCACCTTCCAGCGTCAAAGCCAAGAGAAGCATCCTCCAAATTGAGGAGGCCGACATGAGATAGAGGAGGTCGTCTGGACGGAATTTACTGCCCGAGGGAACTCCGAGCAATAACACTCCGACGACCCTCGAACGGAAATGCGCTGTGATTAGCTTCCCCTCGGTAAAATTCTTCCCTCTCAATAATATTATTTCTGGACGAAAAAACTATCTGATGGCAGGAGAAAGAAATGAGCGGAAGTGGCCCGTTAGGAACAGGAGGAGGACCTCGTCCTAACGCGAGCAAAGTCGAAGGCCTTGTTCACGAAGGACGAGATGGGGGGAGAGGCTTGGACGACGGTCCGCATGTGCCCTCATAGCCCGTTAGGAACAGGAGGAGGACCTCGTCCTAACGCGAGCAAGGTCGAAGGCCTCGTTCACAAAGGACGAGATGGAGGGAGAGGCTCGGACGACGGTCCGCATGTGCCCCCACAGCCCGTTAGGAACAGGAGGAGGACCTCGTCCTAACGCGAGCAAAGTCGAAGGCCTCGTTCACCAAGGACGAGATGGGAGGAGAGGCTCGGACGACGGTCCGCATGTGCCCCCACAGCCCGTTAGGAACAGGAGGAGGACCTCGTCCTAACGCGAGCAAAGTCGAAGGCCTCGTTCACGAAGGACGAGATGGGGGGAGAGGCTCGGACGACGGTCCGCATGTGCCCCCATAACCCGTTAGGAATAGGAGGAGGACCTCGTCCTAACGCGAGCAAGGTCGAAGGCCTCGTTCACAAAGGATGAGATGGAGGGAGAGGCTTGGACAACGGTCCGCATGTGCCCCCACAGCCCGTTAGGAACAAGAGGACCTCGTCCTAACGCGAGCAAAGTCAAAGGCCTCGTTCACCAAGGATGAGATGGGGGGAGAGGCTCGGACGACGGTCCGCATGTGCCCCCATAGCTCGTTAGGGAACAGGAGGAGGACCTCGTCCTAACGTGAGCAAAGTTGAAGGCCTCGTTCACGAAGGACGAGATGGGGGAGAGGCTCGGACGACGGTCTGCATGTTCCCCCACAGCTCATTAGGAACAGAAGGAGAACCTCATCCTAACGCGAGCAAGGTCGAAGACCTCGTTCACCAAGGATGAGATGGGGGAGAGGCTCAGACGACGGTCCGCATGTGCTCCCACAGCCCATTAGGAACAGGAGGAGGACCTCGTCCTAACGCGAGCAAAGTCGAAGGCCTTCATTCACGAAGGATGAGATGGGGGAGAGACTCGGACAACGGTACGCATGTGCCCCCACAGCCCGTTAGGAATAGGAGGAGGACCTCATCCTAACTCGAGCAAAGTCGAAGGCCTCATTCATGAAGGACGAGATGGGGGAAGAGGCTCGGACGATGGTCCGCATGTGCTCCACAGTCCGTTAGGAACAGGAGGAGGACCTCGTCCTAATGCGAGCAAAGTCGAAGGCCTCGTTCATGAAGGATGAGATGGGGGGAGAGGCTCGGACGACGGTCCACATGTGCCCCCACAGCCCGTTAGGAACAGGAGGACAGCCCGTTAGGAATAGAAGGAGGATCTTGTCCTAACGCGAGCAAGGTCGAACGCGAGCATCGACCTCGGCTAGAGAAAACTATCATGTCAACCTCGCCCGGAGCTTCTGTTAGATATATGTGCCCTAGAAGCCAGAATTGGCTGACACTTGTAATACACTTCTAGGGGCAAAATTATAATTTTGACTATAATCAATAAAATGGGTTATTTTCTATCACACCTGTGTATTTAGTGTCTGTGATACATCCTTTGAGTTAATGGTAATGATAATTCATATTTTCAAGAGTTGAAAATTTAAGACATGAATAATCATTATTAACTCATAAACAGCTCCCGACCATAGGATCATCACGAGGATGGTGATTGATCCGAAAGGTTGGTGTACGATCACTTCTCTTTAGTAGATGAGTCTTGAGTCTACAGTGTGGAGACACCGGAGCGAAAGTACAGGTACTCGTTAGAGAACTAGGGCACTGAGCGTGACCACCTCGAGTAGTCATTAGGAAGTCTATCTTCTCGTCAATGACTGACTCGATGCTGCAGTAGTGTGTCTGGTTCTTTGAC
This sequence comes from Cocos nucifera, assembly GCA_006176705.1. Taxonomy (NCBI): domain Eukaryota; kingdom Viridiplantae; phylum Streptophyta; class Magnoliopsida; order Arecales; family Arecaceae; genus Cocos; species Cocos nucifera. The sequence continues at coordinate 1,333 of QRFJ01000725.1, read as the reverse complement.
CTGAGATGCATCGGTAGTTCACCTTGAGAGTGTTATAGTTTGACTACACCATTACTCGATCTCCAAGCCATATGGAACCCTGAGGTGTATGTTGGCTATAGCATGTTCATTGTAGGAACTGGATTGCATCAAGATGGGATCTATCTACCTCGGTGGTAGAGGAGCAGCCCTATGATAATCATGAGAATCAAGTCCTGAAGCCCATGGCCATGATAGAGTGAAATAATAGAAAGAGTTTCTATTTAGATTTTCACATTGGACTCGAATCGAATGATTTATCATATGACAGAGACTAGGGTTTGACGAGTTTACCTTAACCCTAATCTGATCGGAGCTCAAGATAGAAGAACTTAATCACACAGGTAGCTGCACCAAGAGATTCGCATTCAGCTCTGATGGGTTGCGACCATATACTGCTAGGTGTCACTGGTGGATTTTGGGAGCAATTAGAATGATTTAGATGATCGATCATTCTAGCTGTTCGAATTAGAAGAGTTTTGATCCATCGAAAGAAGTTTCGATGATGTCGATGATAGAGATCATGACATATCCCATTACCATACAGAACTGAACCTAACTGGATCACACAAACAAAGGTTTGAATCTGATGATCATCAATTGAACTAATCTAGTTCAATTGATCTGAATGAGATTCAATTAGGTTCAAAAAAATCGTGCTAGCACTTGATTGAACCTAACATTCTTCTTTTGCTATCACAAATAAGTTGTCCTGACTGAGCCAAAGAAGTTTGTGCTCAATCAGAGGCCTTCATATGGTCTAACTGGAGGTTGTCCAAGTTAGACAAGGTTGTCTTATTTTATAAGACATGACCTGCCATTTTTGGTCACCTGCCATTTTTAGTCCTTTGACTTTGGTCAAAAGTTGATCTTTGACTGGTCAAATGTTGATCATAGACACTTTGACTTTTGTCCACATATCACGCACCTATTGGAGAACTGGTGGGGGCCTGTCCCCCTGCTAGAACTTGGCAAGGAGGAGGGCGCACGCCACCCTAGGCGTGCGCCCAAGTTGGAGGCGCCTTGGAGTCCTTGTTGGACAAGGACTCCACCTTCCTTTTGGATTCCAATCAGAGTTCTACTAAGAATCCAGTTTGACTGGTCTTAGGCGTCCTCTAAGGAGGAATCCAGGGGACTCTATTCCAACCAATCAGATTTAGATCTGATTTCACAAAGGGTTGTGATTGGTTGAGAATAAGAGGAGTTGGATCATAAAGAGGTCTATAAATAAGACCCTAGCCCAACCCTAAAAAAATTACAATTAGAGAGAGATTTCCCATGCCCCAGACTGCCTCTCCCCTCTTATCTCTTCTCT
>QRFJ01000724.1:289416-346076 GCA_006176705.1 Cocos nucifera | reverse complement strand
GGAGGGTGCATACCAAAGGTGGCATGCGCCTAAGTTAAAGGCGCCTAGGAGTCCCTGTTGGACAGGGACTCCATCTCCTTTTTGGATTCCGATTAGATTTCTCCTAAGAACCAACTTTGACTGGTCTTAGGCACTATTCTAAGGATGAATCCAAGGGACTCTATTTCCACTAATCAGATTTAGATCTGATTTCACAAAGGGTTGTGATTTTGTTGGGATGAAGAGGAAAAATCTTTTCCTTGCTAGCTTTTGATAGGAAGACAAGCCCCCACCAACTCTCCAATAGGTGTGTGATATGTGGACAGAAGTCAAAGTATCAATGGTCAATATTTGATCAGTCAAAGGTCAACTTTTGACCAAAGTCAAAGGGCGAGAAATGGCAGGTGACCAAAAATGGCAGGTATTGTCTTACAAAATAAGACAATCCTTTTTTAACTTGGACAGGCTCTAGTCAGACCAAGTGAAGGCCTCTGATCGAGCACAAACTCCTTTGGCTCAGTCAGGACAACTATTTATGATAGTAAAAGAAGAACGTTAGGTTCAATCGAGTGCTAGCACGATTTCCTTGAACCTAATTGAATCTCATTCAGATCAATTGAACTGGATCAGTTCAATTGATGATCACCAGATTCAAACCCTTATTTGTGTGACCCAGTTAGGTTCAGTTCTGTATGGTAATGGGATATGTCATGATCTCTATCATCGACATCATCGAAACTCCTTTCGATGGATCAGAACTCTTCTGATTCGAACAGCTAGAATGATCGATCATCTAAATCATTCTAATTGCTCCCAAAATCCACCAGTGACACCTAATAGTATATGATGGCAACCCATCAGAGCTAAATGTGAAACCTCTTGGTGCAGCTACCTGTGTGATTAAGTTCTTCTATCTTGAGCCCCGATCAGATTAGGGTTATGGTGAACTCGTCAAACCCTAGTTTCTGTCATATGATGTAATCATTCGATTCAAGTCCGATGTGAAAACCTAAATAGAAACTCTTTCTATTATTTTACTCTACCATGGCCATGGGCTTTTGGACTTGATTCTCATGATCATCATAGGGCTGCTCCTCTACCACCGAGGTAGATAGATTCCATCTTGATGCAATCCAGTTCCTACAATGAATATGCTATAGCCAACATACACCTCAGGATTTTGAATGGCTAGGAGATCGAGTTATGGTGTAGTCAAACTATAACACCCTCAAGGTAAACTACCGATGCACCTCAGCTCAAAGAACCAGACACACCACTACAGCATCGAGTCAGTCATTGACGAGAAGGTAGACTTCCTAATAACTACTCGAGGTAGTCACGCTCAGTGCCCTCGTTCTCTAATGAGTATCTGTACTCTCACTCTAGTATCTCCACATCGTAGACTCAAGACTCATCTACTAAAGAGAAGCGATTGTACACCAACCTTCTGGATCAATCACCATCCTCGTGATGATCCTATGGTCGGGAGCATTTTATGAGTTAATAATGATTATTTATGTCTTAAATTTTGAACTCTTGAAAATATGAATTATCATTACCATTAACTCAAAGGATGTATCATAGACACTAAATACACATATGTGATTAAAAATAACTCATTTTATTGATAATAGTCAAAATTATAATTTTTCCCCTAGAAGTATATTACAAGTATCAGCCAATTTTGGCTTCTAGGGCACATATATCTAACAATTTACCCATGTGTCATGCACTTATTGGAGAGCAGATAGGAGCTTGTCCCCTCTCTAGAAATTGAAAAGAAGGGGGCGCATGCCTAGGATGGCGTGCACCCATGGATAGGGATGCTGGAGTCCCATACGGATGGAACTCCAGGTTGCTTCTTAGTTTCTACTTAGGTGGCCCTTGGGTATCTACTTTGACCGATCCTAGGCGCCATTTAAGAATGAACCTATGGGTCTCTCATCTGATTGGATTAGATGATGTCATCTCACCAATCAGATTTAGATCTGATTGTATGAAGCAACGTGATTGATCGGGATGATGCAGCACTGCATGGCGCAGTAGAGTTTATAAAAAGACCCTATTTGCACCCACTTTTAAAAACTCCTTCTCCAAGCCACAACCCAAGGCTGCCCCTCTCTCTTTTTCAAGCCACCATCTAACCCTCTCTCTCCTCTCCATGCCTAAGGAAGTTGGGCCTTCAGATTAGTGGGAGTCAGGCAAGGAAAGACTGACGAAAAATGAAGAAGGCAGCACTGCTATAGAGATGATGGGTGATCTTTAGAAGAAGTTTTGAAGATTCTCCAAATTAGATTCAGATCTAATTTCTGGAAAAAAAAAAGAGAAGGAGAAGATCTCTAGATCCAGCCTGAGTGGATATCGGTAGAGGCCAGGTGCTTGCGTGGCTAGATTCCAAACCTCAGGGCTTCGGTAGGATCATCAACGGGTAATCAGATTACCCAGAATCAAGGTAAAATTAATTTAAAATTAATTTAGTTTTATTTTCTTATTCATCAAATCATAAAATTAGATCTGAAAAGTGTCAGATCTGATTAGGATCTAAGAGATGATTTTTGAAATATGCCTCATGATCCAATCAGATCTGACCAAACCTGACCCTGAAAAATCAGAATTTTCCTTCAACTGGTATTAGAGCCAGGTTCTTTTAAATTTTTTTTAGATTTGATTTAATCTAATTAATTAGTAATTTTAGATATCACATGAGATGTGATTAGATCTCAAATCAAAAAAATAGAAAATTAAAATTAATTAATCTAGATCTAATATGTATGAGATACATAAGTAGACTAGGTATAGAATTATTCTATGTGTAGTCTAGTATAATCATTTTTTTATTTAATTAAATATAATTTTTAAATTTATTTATTTTCTATTTTTTAATATTATAAATGTTATAATCAGATCTAAAAATAAAAATAAATTTAATTTAATTTGTTCATATGAGATATGATAGTTGCATGTTTAGATAATTTGTAGAATAGTTCTGCAAATAGGTCTAGATTAAATTTTATTTGATAAGATCAAATTTAAATTTAATTTTTTAGATGATTATGAGATAATTTAGATCCAAAAAACATGCATGCATGATATATGTAATATATACGAAACATGTTTTAATTAGATATATTTTTTTATATGAGATATATGCTTAGATCTAATTAGTTTTTGTAGATTAGTTGTTTTTCTGATTAAGATGTTTTCCTTGACCGTCCGGTCATAAGAACAAAGTAGGGCTTAAAGACCCTCTCCTTTCATTCGATGGGGTGTTCTTATGATGTGTAGGGGTGCTGCACGTTCGTCCTTAATCAGAAATTAAAAACTTACTTTCTGCAAAATCCTAGATCCTGAAACCTAGGATTTATTTGCATATTTTGTTTATGAACCCTAACTTAATTAAGAATTAAGTTTATAAAATATCAATTAGGTCTAAAATTGAGAATTTCAGATCTAAGACATATTCATAAATACTGGGTTCGGGCTTGGGTAGCTCAATTAGGTCTAAGCGGTTGATCAAACCGAATCAAGAGTTGGTTAGATGGGATCAACAATGCTTAAATTGACCAGCCTAATAGGATTAAGTCTGGGTCAAGATCGAGTCATGTGAGTGATCAATCAAGCTAAGACCTAATTAGGCTCAGAGGTTAGAGTCTGGATTGTAGGCTAACCCAATTGGTTCTATCTCAACAATTTGGTGTCTAAGGTAAGTTTGGCACATACGATCGACTGGTTTTTAATTAGGAAGCTACTCGACTCGAATGTGTTCTTATCGAGTTAATGGCATATCCCTTCCATCGATCTCACTTACCTGGCCATATTTGTTGACACAGTTCTGATCTGAGGTGGTCAATAATCCGAGCTAACCCATGCCACTAGGTTAGTCATAATTGTTATGACTATGACAAGTCTAGTTTAATGAGACCTAAATCAAATCTCCCTAAGAAAAGATTAAGTCAAAGGTCTTCCACCATTATAGATGTGCAGGCCCTTCCTAAAATTGATTATTCTCGACTGGTTATAGTGGCTCAATTGCACTGGAAAGACGCAACCATGTCTATTAGGCATTGGATGCTACGGTCTGGAGGTTGAATTGGGCTCAATATTTCGGATACGATGAGAGACTCAATTAGGAATCCAATCTATGCAAATGGTGGGTCTAACTTAACTAAGGAGTGGATCAATATTCCGAACATGATGAGATTCATGAATTAGAGACCAAGTTTGGGTGCACCATGATTAGAGAATCATTGAACAAAAGTTGTTCACCCATTGGCTAACCCATCATCAATAACTGTTAGGTGAGGTGATGAGTAAGTTGATGGGACCGCACCACCCACTAAAAATCAGTAATCATGGAGATTTTTGCATCTCTATAAAGAAAGTATAGGAATTCGAGAAAATAGTAGGAGCTAATTTATTTAAAAATAAAATTTCTAAATAAATTAGTTAAGTCTTAATTACAATATCTAACTAGAAACTTTGACTCTCTATAGAAAAATGTCTGCATCCAATCCACTAGCACGAATCCTGGACACCCATTGACTGATCGAACCAAATTGCAAGGATTGGCTTTAGAACTTCAAAATTATTTTGGGTTTTGAGAAGTTAACTCATGTATTGGACCAAGACCCTCCCACCTTACCAACTCATCCATCCGCTGAATAGAGAGCATCTCTGGATAACTAGACTGACAAAGATAATAAGGCCAGATACTACATGTTGGGTTCGATGTCTGATGAGCTTCAGTGCCAACAAGAAGATATCAGAACTGCTCATCAAATGTTGGCTCACCTACAGGAGATGTTTGGTGAACAGAGTTGTGCAACCAAGTATCAAGTCACTAAATGGCTATTCAAGGCTAAGATGCGCGATGGGCAGTCAGTCCAAGATCATTGTCTGATGGTGATCAAGAACTTGGAAGAGCTTGAGAAGCTCGAAGTGAGGTTGGACTTGGATCTGCAAAATGATAAAATTCTGCAATCCTTGACTGATGTGTATGGGCATTTCATCATGAACTACCATATGCATAAACTTCAAAACTTCTTGACGGAACTTATGAACATGCTGGTTACTACTGAGCCTTCCATGAAAGATTCTGAAGGCTCAGTATTTGCTATGGAATGGACTTCTTCCAAGAGAAAGTCTTTTGGAAAGAAGAAGAAGTCTATGAAAAAGTAGAAGGTAAAAGAAGGAAAGAAGAAAAAGGTAAGCTGAAGAAGTAGGCCGCTGACAAAGGAAAGTATTTTCATTACAACAATAACAGCCACTGGAAGTGGAACTGTGCTACTTACCTGGACACCCTAAAGAAGGAGGCAAGTCCTTCTGGAGATATGCTCGTTATTGAGTCTAACCTTATGGTTTCTTCTGCATCCAGTTGGGTGCTTGACTCTGGTTCTAGTGCTCACTTGTGCACTTCTATGCAGGGTCTTGAGGATAGCAAATGGCTGAGGGATGGTGAGATAATCCTACGCATCGAAAATGGAGCAAGGATTGCTGCCGTGGCCATGGGAACATATCCTCTTCGACTACCATCTGGTTTAGACTTAGTATTAAAAAACTGTTATTATGTGCCTGCAGCAAGCAGAAATTTGATTTCTATTTCTTGCCTTGCATTAGAAGGCTATGTAATTAGTTTTCTTAAGGACCATTATAACATTCTTTATGAAAGAAATAAAATTGCAAATGATTTCCTTATTAATGATCTTTATCAGTTACATGTTGATGTATCGCTTTTTAACATTGAGCAAAATGTGAATGCCATAAAATCAAAACGTTCTAGGGATAGTCCTAATGATAGGTATCTATGGCACCTAAGATTAGGTCATATAGCAGAAGATAGGGTTAACAAATTGGAGAAAATTGGGCTATTGAGTCCGTTGACTTTCGAGTCATATCCAATTTATGAATCCTATCTTCATGGCAAAATGACTAAGCTCCCTTTTGTAGGACATGGGGAAAGGGCCACGGATCTTCTTGCCCTAGTACATACAGATGTGTGCGGCCCATTTGATGTGCCGACTAGAGGCAATTTAGTCTACTTCATAACCTTTACCGATGATTTATCTAGGTATGGGTATGTGTATCTTATGAGACACAAGTCTGAAGCGTTTGAAAAGTTCAAAGAATTCAGACATGAAGTAGAAAAGCAAATTGGAAAATCCCATTAAGGTTCTTCGATCAGATCGAGGAGGTGAATACCTTAGTCGGAAATTTCTAGACTATCTCAAAGAAAATGGCATAGTCTCTCAATGGACTCCACCAGGAACACCTCAACTCAGTGGGGTTTCAGAATGGAGGAACAAGACCCTATTAGATATGGTCCGATCCATGATGAGCTTCATAGACCTTCCTGATTTTTTTTGGGAATACTGTTTGTTAACTGCAATATACTTATTGAATAGGGTTCCTTCTAAAATCATTTCCTACCACACCGTATGAGATATGGCATGGTAAGAAACCAAGTCTGAGTCATCTCAGAATTTGGGATTGTCCGGCTCATGTCAAAAGACAACAAGCGGACAAGTTAGACTTTAGGTCCTTTAGAGCTCGATTCATAGGATATCCTAAAGAGTCATTAGGATATTATTTCTACATTCTAGAAGATCACAATGTGATTGTGAGTCGACATGCCATCTTTCTTGAAAAATAGTTTATTCAAGATAGCGGCATTGCAAAGCAGATCAAGCTCGATGAGAAAGTCTCACAAGAGAAATGAGCTAAGGACCAAATGGAACCAAATCAGGTTAAGCCAATCCATACACTACCTCCTCTACCTCATGGATCAAAAAAAATTTTTCGTCCTCCTGAATGGTACTTAGGTACTATTTCAGAATATATAGAGAAAATGTTCCTCATAGGTAAGGGGGTTCATGGTAATGATCCCAAAACCTATAACGAGACGATATCAGATATCGACTCCAAGAAATGGTTAGAGGCAATGAAGTCAGAAATTGACTCGATGCACTCAAACCAAGTCTGGACCTTGGTAGATCCACCAGAAGGTATAGTACCTATTGGGTGTAAATGGATCTTCAAGAGAAAGATTGGTGCAGATGGAAATGTGGAGACATTCAAGGCTAGATTAGTGGCAAAAGATTATAGTCAATGCAAAGGCATTGACTATCAGGATACCTTTTTGCCAGTAGCTATGCTAAAATCCATTCACATATTGCTTGCTGTTGCAGTCCTATTTCGATTATGAAATATGGCAAATGGATATGAAAACGACATTCTTAAATGGATATCTTGAGGAAGATATCTATATGGAACAGCCGCTAGGTTTCACATCCAGTGATGATGATCACAAGGTATTGCAAGCTGCAAAGGTCCATATATGGACTTAAGCAAGCATCTCAGAGCTGGAACACTCATTTTAATGATGTGATCAAAATATTTGGTTTCATCAAAAATGAGGAGGAGCCATGTGTCTTCAAAAAGATCAGTGGGAGCGCTGTTGTCTTCCTCATATTGTACGTGGATGACATCCTCCTTATTGGAATGATATTTTCCATGTTGACCATAGTTAAAATATGGTTATCTAAAAAATTCTCCATGAAAGACCTAGGAGAAGCATCCTTTATTCTAGGAATTAAGGTCTATAGAGATAGACCGAATAGGATGCTAGGACTTTCATAGAAGATGTACATAGAGAAAGTACTAAAGAGGTTTAGTATGGAAAACTCTAAGAGGGGTTTAGTATCCTTCAGACATGGCATTCATCTTTCCAAGAAGATGTGCCCTAGCACACCTGAGGAAATAGAACGCATGAGCAAGATCCCTTATGCTTCAGCAATAGGGAGTCTCATGTATGCCATGTTATGTACATGACCTAATATAGCCCATGTCGTGAGTATCATGAGTAGATATCAGTCGAATCCAGGTGAAGAACACTGGACTTCTGTGAAATGTATCCTTAAGTACTTGAGAAGAACTAAGGATATGTTGTTGCTCTTTGGTAATGGAGAACTCCAAGTCTAGGGGTATACAGACTCGGACTTTATGTCCGATGTAGATGATAGAAAATTGACTTCTGAGAGTCTATTTTTATGCAATGATGGAGCTATCAGTTGGAAAAGTTCCAAACAGATAGTGATAGCAGATTCTATCATGGAAGCAGAATATATCGCTGCATCAGAAGCTATGAAGGAAGCATTCTAGTACAAGAAGTTTGCCACGAAGATCGAAGTGATGCCATCAGATGCCATTCCTCTGTACTGCGACAACAATGGCACCATAGCCCTTGCTAAGGAGCCGAGGTCTCATCAAAAATTCAAGCACATCGAGCGGCGATACCACCTCATCTACGATTACCTCGAGAAGGGTTACGTCGAGGTCAAGAGAGTCGACTCCACAGACAATGCGGTGGATCCGCTTACAAAGCTGTTGGGCCAGCAGAAGATCGAAGCCCACCTTGAGAAGATGGGACTTAGATTTGTAGCCAATTGGCTTTAGATCAAGTGGGAGTTTGTTAGATATGTGTGCCCTAGAAGCCAGAATTGGCTGACACTTGTAATACACTTCTAAGGGCAAAATTATAATTTTGACTATAAATAATAAAATGGATTATTTTCTATCACATAAGTATATTTAGTGTCTGTGATACATCCTTTGAGTTAATGGTAATGATAATTCTTATTTTCAAGAGTTGAAAATTTAAGACATGAATTTTCATTATTAACTCATAAAATGCTCCTGACCGTAGGATCATCATGAGGATGGTGATTGATCCAGGAAGGTTAGTGTACAATCACTTCTTTATAGTAGATGAGTCTTAAGTCTATGGTGTAGAGACATCGGAGCGAGAGTATAGGTACTCGTTAGAGAATGAGGGCACTGAGCGTGACCACCTCGAGTAGTCATAAGGAAGTCTACCTTCTCATCGATGACTGACTCGATGCTGCAGTGGTGTGTCTGGTTCTTTGACCTAAGGTGCATCGGTAGTTCACCTTGAGGGTGTTATAGTTTGACTACACCATGACTCGATCTCCTAGCCATTTGGAATCCTGAGGTGTATGTTGGCTATAGCATGTTCATTGTAGGAATTGGATTGCACCAAGATGGAATCTATCTACCTCGGTGGATGAGGAGCAGCCCTATGATGATCATGAGAATCAAGTCCATAAGCCCATGGCCATGGCAGAGAGTGAAATAATAGAAAGAGTTTCTATTAAGGTTTTCACATCGGACTTGAATCGAATGATTAAATCATATGATAGAAATTAGGGTTTGATGAGTTTACCTTAACCCTAATCTGATCGGGGCTCAAGATAGAAGAACTTAATCACACAAGTAGCTGCACCGAGAGGTTCATTTTTAGTTTTGATGGGTTGCCACCATATGCTGCTAGGTGTCACTTGGTGGATTTTGGGAGCAATTAGAATGATTTAGATGATCGATCATTCTAAGTTGTCTGAATCAGAAGAGTTCTGATCCATCGAAAGGAGTTTCGATGATGTCAATGATGGAGATCATGACATATCCCATTACCATATAGAACTAAACCTAATTGGATCACACAAATAAGAATTTGGATCTGGATATCATCAATTGGACTTACCTAGTTCAATTGATTTGAATAAGATTCAATTAGGTTCAAGGAAATCATGCTAGCACACGATTGAGCCTAACATTCTCCTTTTTCTATCATAAAAGTTATCTCGATTGAGCCAAATGAGTTTGTGCTCACTCAGGTACCTTTACCTGATTTGACTGGAGCTTGTCCAAGTTAGAAAAGGATTGTCTTAATTTATGAGATAAATTTGAGACAACACCTGCCATTTTCCATCATCTGCTAATTCTTATACTTTGACTTGGTCAAACGTTGACCTTTGATCCTTGAACATCTGCCCATGTGTCATGCACTTATTGGAGAGTAGATAGGGGCTTGTCGCCTCTTTGGAAATTGGAAAGAAGGGGGTGCATGCCTAGGATGGCGTGCGCCCATGGATAGGGATGCTGGAGTCCCATACGGATGGGACTCCAGGTTGCTTCTTGGTTTCTACTTAGGTGGCCCTTGGGTATCTACTTTGACCAGTCTTAGGCGACATCTAAGAATGAACCTATGGGTCCCTCATCTGATTGGATCATGTGATGTCATCCCACCAATCAGATTTAAATCTGATTGCATGAAGCAACATGATTGGCCAGGGTGATGTAGCACTACATGGCGCAGCAGAGTCTATAAAAAGACCCTATCTGCACCAACTTTTAAAAACTCCTCTAAGCCATGCCCTAAGGCTGCCCCTTTCCCTTCTCTATGCCACCATCTAACCTCTCTCTCCTCTCCATGTCCAAGGAAGTTGGGCCTTCAGATTTGTGTGAGTCAGGCAAGGAAAGGCTGACGAAAAAGGAAGAAGGCAGCACTGCTGCAGAGATGACGGGTGATTTTCAGAAGAAGTTTAGAGGATTCTCCAAATCAGATCCAGATCTAATTTTTGTAGAAAAGAAAGAGAAGGAGAAGATATCCAGATCCAGCCCAAGTGGATACCGGTAGAGGCCAGGTGCTTGCGTGGCTAGATTCAGAACCTTAGGGCTTCGACAGGATCATCAACGAGTAATCAAATTATCCAAAATTAAGGTAAAATTAATTCAAAATTAATTTAGTTTTATTTTCTTATTCATCAGATCATAAAATTAGATCTGAAAAGTGTTAGATCTGATTAGGATCTAAGAGATGATTTTTGAAATATGCCTCTCGATCTAATCTGATCTGAACGAACCTGACCCCGAGAAATTAGGATTTTCCTTCAGATATGATTATGTATGCATTAAAAATAAATCTAAAAATAATATTTAAAGATTGCACATACTAATTATAAGCTTATCCTATTGTAAGGTTTATCCCTTACAATGAAAATGTTATTCTAATATGTGTTGAACTAAAAATATAAATCATGAATAAGTTAGATAAAATATAAATAGATTTATGATTTATTTTTTTAGTTTAAATCTAAAATAAATAAATTTTTGATCTATTTGGATTATTTAGATGAGATCTGGATAATGTTAAGATTACACATACTGATTATAATATTGTCCTGCTGTAAGGTTTATCCTTTACCATAGAAAGGTTGTTCTTGTATGTGCTAAGCTGAAGAATTAAATCATAAACAAGTTAGACGAGATCTAAATTAATTTATGATTTATTTTTAGATTTTAAATCAAAAATTAATTAGTTGATGATCTATTTTTTGATTATTTAGATGAGATCTAAATGATGTGTTTCATGTTTTAGATCTAGATCCTCTTATACATATGCTCGATATATAGTTTTGATTTGAATCTAGAATTTATATATGAAATATATATATATATTATAGAATTTAAATTCAAAACTTACTTTCTATAAAATTTTAGATTTAAAATCCTAAGATATAATCTGAACATTAAAATAATTCAAATATGAAACCATAAATTGAATATGATTTAATGTAAACTATTTATAAATTTAAAAATATTTCAAAATAATGAAATTAGAAAGTAGTTTTGAGGTTTTGAACCCCAAAGTTAATTAAGAATTAAGTGTTGTTTAGGATCTAGGATTATAACTTGAAGGTCCTAAGATAATTTCATAAATCATGGGTTAATGGGATAACGGGTTAGCAGATCAGGTCATTAATTGGGTTAGACCTAGTGATAGAATCAAATACTGACAAAGTTATGAAATTGATCAAACACAATTAATAGTTAATTAGGATTAGGTCATTTCTTCTCTATAGATCAATTCAATAGTTATAGTTGATAATGGTCCATATATTTGACAAATGGACCTGATCATGGCTCAGAGGTCAAACCCGAGTCTTTAGGCAAACTAAATCAAAACTGATAAATGACTGGTGTCCAAGATAAGTCTGACATTTCTAGATCGATGGTCTTTAATTGGCAGCCCACTTATCTGGCCATTTCTGATGGTGTCTAAGGCAAGCTTTAGCAAACCCTTCCACCGATCTCACTTACCTGGCCGATATGGTTAGTCAGCTTTTGATTAGGTCACTCATTGACTCATGCTAACCCATGTCATATAGGTAAATCAATGAGAATGATTTTATTCAGTGAGACTAATATAGGTGCCCATGGACCAAAATAGATCCTAGTCCTCATCAATGACATGAGAAGTCAGTGGGAGGATTTGACTTGGTAAAGTCAATGGGAGTAATTGTTGAAAAATGTATCCTAAAGCCAATCATTAGCCTATTAATGGTTGAGCTACCTTGTAATTATAATTCATTTATTAATGAATAAAATATTTATTTTGGTATTTTTATCATAAATTCTACATCTTCTAATGAACTCCATTATTGTGATAAAGTTCATAGGACTATTTAGCTTTTGATAAAGAGAGGATTTATCTATTAGTCCTTAAATAGTTCACGATCAAATGATATGCTGTTAATTAGGACGACAGCGTTTATTCAGCATAGGTCATTGTATGTCATATAGATTAGTTATCCTCTTAACCAAGGAGTGTAGAGACATTGAAATGACATACAAGTGAGATATAAGAGTACATCATTACTGAATATGATCAACTCCAGAGCATTCTGCTAACAAGAATTACTTTGATGAGATATAGGTATAAATGTCTTTTAGACCTAAGATCGCTATAATGGCTTACAAGCAACTCACTATGCTTTGATACCAAACTAACTAAATTTTTAATTCAGTAATGAAAGATTTTTAGGCATAGTTAAGTACTTGCAAAGTCGATGAGTGATCAAGATGGGATTGGCTACTCCAAGAGTTGGAGAAGAATGCATCACTATATTTTATTATAGCAAAACCTTGGCCAAGGTAATCCATGAGATGGATTTGTTATTTTGAGATATAATGTAGATGACCTAATAAGAATTGATAGTTAAACTCTAACATATCCTATGAGCATTTTGGTCAAGGAGATGAATTATATGAAAACTATATCCACATGGATTCTAAGGATATTGTTCTACACATTCGACCTATCCGATCATCGGATATCATTGCTAGATGGTCATTTTGATTGATATAAAAATTTATTTTTATACTACCGACTTAGGTTTAAACCTATAGGATCACATACATAAGTATTCTCGATCTGATTGAATGGTTGATCGATGATTAAGAATCATTCTAAGGTTAAACCTTCAATACGAATGATATTTAACATAATGCAACTATTGTAGGAGGATCGATTAGCAATTGAATTACTAATTGACTTAATTGAATTAAGTTAAAGAATTAAGATTAAGTCTAATTAAATATAATTTAATTATATTTAGTTTGGACTTGATTGGATCAAGTCCAATTGATTTATTGGATAAGCCTATTGCATGGAAGAATGAGTCCTACTTCAATTAGGACTTGTATTAACTCAATTTCTAATTTGATTAAAATTTAAATTAGAATTAAATATAATTAAATATAATTTAATTAGATTATTAGTTGGACTAAGATATATTCTAATTGGATTATATTATTTTGATTTAATTTGGTTCAAAGAACATATTGGACCAAGTCAAAATAGGAGTCCTAGTGTGACTAGGACTCCCTATCCTTGCGACACCTTAGTCCCAACACCCCCCACCCTATTTCATAGGGGTTTTGATGACAAAATTCTCCACATCCCAGCCTTCACGTGCATCCCCTTTCTCTCCTTTCTTTTTACATAGAAATTGGTTGTGGACCAAGTCATATAAGGAGTTGGTTTTGATTTAAATTCTATGAAATAGAATTTTGAGTAACTAAAACTCCTCCCTTTCTTGTGCTGCCCATATCCCTGATTTTTGTTTGAAATTTTTGGTGGAAATAGGGAGGCTTTTATGTGACAAAAATAGATGTTCCACACCAAAGAAAAAGGAGGGGGTACCCAAAAGTTGGGTGCCCCTTGTCTTGCTCTTTTTGGACATTCCTTGTCTATGTATTTGACCTAAACAAAGATTGTTTCATAACTCTCTATTTAAAGGGCCTTTGGATCTAACTCCTTTAGAGATTCTAAACATTAGAGAGAGCTTCTTGGGTGTGGAAAATTTGGGCACAAAGAGGTTGAGGCATGGGATTTTGTGGAGGCAAAATAAGAGTGCCTTGGTGAGAGAAACAAAGAAGAAGAAGAAGGGTTCTTCTTCTAGGGTTTTTCTTTAACCTATTCCTCCTTCTTTAGGGATTTTTGAAGGTGTATCAAGTTCAAAAATTTCTTTCTTTTCTTCTAAAAAAATTATAGAGTATATGTTTTGAAGAAGAAAAATCTAAATCGAGCATCGAAGAAGGATCAACACAGTACTAGCATACTATGCTGATTTTCGGGCATCGGACTTTTGATCAGTGATCAATGGCTCATGTGGATAACTTGTAAAAGTTTGACATATGTGTGGCTTAGAGCAACAACCTCAGGCCTAGATCAGTAAGTTATGAAACTTGATTTGCAAAGGTAAGGATGATATGATCCCCCTGATATATACCTATATTTTATCTAGTGTAGATTTATGTTGATATGATCAACATGTTTACTTTTTGATATTTTAATTTTTGATTTAATAGCATGCTTAGATTATTTAATAGAATCCTAGATCTAGGGGTTTTTCTTATATATTTATAAATTAGTTTGATTAATTTATCTCCTCCACTGTGTAGATTTGAAAAAATTTTAAAATCTAACTCTGAAACCCTAGATTTGTTTCCTACAGTAATTTGGTCCATATCTTCTCTATCCTCAAATCATAAGTAGTCTAAATTCTCTAAATTATTAGGTCCTTATAATAATAAAGATTTGGGAATAACTAAGTCATAACCTTCAATTAAGTTGGATGATAATGGATCCATTAGCTTAACAATCATTAGAGGCCCAAAGGTCTGGTGCTTATTAGCTAATGAAATTATCATTTATAATATGATGACTTGGAAGTATCTCTCTAATGGTGGTTAAGTTAACCAACTAAAGTTGGGCTTAATCATTCATTGGTTAGATGCACCATGTATGGTCATATTAATAGTTGGACCTAACCAAACCTTTTCAGTGGAGGCCAAAGCTTACTGATTATGCTTTCTAGGGAAAAATTAAATTATTAGAAGATGTTTAGAAAAATAATAGGTTAAAGAACCTACCCATAGATGCACATGGATTGACCAGCCAAAGTTGGGCTTGTATGTAATTTATATGGATTCTAGTACCTACTAGAAAATTATAGTAATTCCTTGAATTGGAGGTGAAGACTACCAATTCATATAAAATAATAGGAGAATCTTTAAACTAAAGTCCAAGTCTTTAACTTAAAATAATTCATATACAATAGGTCTTTTTTCTCTTTCATTTTTAGATTAAGGCTAAACCCTTATTGCTTTATTCACTATTAGATAGTGATATACTTATGGGACCCAACTTCAATAATAAGTATCGAAAGTGTTAGGATTTGATGCCTTGAATTCAACTCATAATAAGAAGAGAATCAATTTTCAGTATAGCAATCAGACCGGCTCTGATACACGATCAAGCTAGCTCGGATTGAGATCGAGCCAACTCGAACCACTATCGAGCCGTCTCTCTCAAGAAGACAATAGCAGGAGTCCAGATGAGATGCAGTCGAGCCAGCTCGAACCCTGATCAAGCTGGCTCAATAAAGGTAAATAGAATATGAAGGGATTTTTTTATTTGGACTCAAATTATGATTAATCCAAGGAGTCTATAAGAGTTGTACATGGACCATAGGATCCAGCAGCTATGGAGGGTTGCAGTCATGATCTGAAGGTCGAAAAATATTCTAAGACTTTATTAAAGACATGTTCGACTCATATTAGGAGAATAAATCCTATTAGGACTCCTACGAACTACTGAGAAGAGGATTCTCATCTTATTTAAAGGGATGAGGTTCTATCGAGCAGAAAAGATGGCGCGTGTGGCATGACAAGCATGTAGAGAGGCTCAAGCAATCGTTGAGAGGAGCTTGGTAGAGCACTAAATACATGCAGCCCATAACGGAGTGAAGCAACAGGTGCATAGCATCCGATGAGGAGGCTGTGAGGACAGAGCATCTTATAGCTTCTATGGATCTCCTTGGGATTCTAAGAGAGCTTGTGTAAATGTAGCTTCTAGTTGAAAGAGGTTTATGTATGGTGAGTTGAGAGTGGGTGTTCTCCTGTTGTACCTATTTTTTTCTTTCATAGTAAAGCTTTGCATGCCCCATAGTGGTAAGCCTTTAGGCTGATCCACATACTTAATTAATTTTTTATTTTATTTTTTTGTTCATTCTACCATAATAATATTGTACTAGATCCTTAACAAGCAGTATCAGAGTAGTTCATATCCTAATAGTTTGATATCAGAGCGAGTTGATACCACAATAGAAAGTTGAACATAGTTTAGTAGCATGAAGAAGTTCATGCTAAAGCTTTTGAGTCTAGTCAAAACAATAGATCTAAGACTGACCAAAATCAAGTGGAGTACTTCTATTATAAGAAGCAGGGTCATAAGAAGAAGAATTGATCTCAATATCTTGCTTTTCTTAATCCCAATAGGCTAAACAAGAGAAAAGAGCAAGGAGTTGCTTATCAAGGATGTTATATGATAACACCTTATAATTTCTCTATTTGTGATTCTACTATCTAGGTATAGGATATCGGTAGTCCTATATATATTTGCAATTTATTGTAAGGACTGTAGGTAAGTAGAAAGTTTAAAAATAATGAGAGATTCCTAAATGTTTAGGATGAAAGTCCTGTTCCAGTCCTAGCTTTAGAAATTATCAAGCTTATTTTTAAAATAAATATTATCATTTTGAGTGATTATCACTATTGTCCATCATTTATGATGAATATGATATCTATTGATCTTTTGGCCCAAGATGGTTATCATTTGTCAGAAAAGAAAGATTTTTGTGATATCATTATTAATGATATTACAATAATGCATGGACATAAAAAAAATGGCACATACATTTTATCACAGTCCGTTAGTGTAATGTACACATCTAATAAATATCCTAAATTAGATAATGTCATGAATGCCTATCTTTGGCATTGTAGGCTCGGTCAGGTTAACAAGAGCAGGATAAACAAGTTAACTAAATAGAAAATCCTCGACAACAATAATTATGAATCATGGCCGACCTATGAGTCTCGTCTTCTTTGGAAGATGATAATGAAGGAAAATCTCATTTTTCACCATAGGATCGTCCAGATCTAATCATATCTGAGGCAGATTTTTCTAAAAAAATTTCTATAATCTAATCATATCTAAGAGTTCTTAGATCTGATCGAGGTGATATGATATTAAATACAAAAATAATTTTAAATGAGAAACATCTTATATACCTGATTAGGGTATCTGATTATCCTGCGGTGATCCTGATCATTCCTGAGGTTCTGAAACGAGCCACGTATGCGTCTAGCCTCTACGGGAGTCCACTTGGGTAGGATCAAGAGGTCTTCTCATTCTAAATCATGTCTCCAAAGATCAGATCTAGATCTAATCTAGAAATTCTTCAAAACTCCTTTGATGAAGCAGCAATCATCTTTTGAAACAATGTAGCCTTCTTCCTAATCTGGGTGCCAATGCTCTTTGGATGGCTCTTAGACTTGTGCCAAACTCCTTGGGCTTGGAGAGGGGAGACAGAAGATCAGAGGGAGGCATGGAAGAGAAGAGGGTGGCCTTGCAACATGGTGAAAGGGAGCAGCACCAGAACCCTAAGCGCTGACAGGGTTTAAAAAGATCCTACTACGCCATGCAGTGCCACATCACCTCGGCCAATCAAATTGCATGATTTAATCAGACCTTAATCTGATTGATGGAGTGATGTCATCTAATCCAATCAGGTATGAGACCCCTCAAACTCTCTATAGGTGGCGCCATAGATGGGTAGGCCTAACTTCTTTGGCGCCTAAGAGTCCATCTCTATCAAATGTCCCTGGAGTCCCATCTATATGGGACTCCTCCTTTTATCCACATGGGGTACATGCCTAGGGTGGCATGCATCCTCTCTATTTCCTTTTTAGTAGTGGGACAAGAGCCTCTGGTGCTCTCCAATGGGTGCATGCCATATGGCCCTTTGTCCAAGTGTCCAGGGTCAACTATTGACCAATGTCCAAAACAAGAAAATGGTAGGTGACAGGTATTGGCAAGTGGTATCTTAAAATCATCTAATGAATTAAGATAACTCTTTTTTAACCTGGACAAGATCTAGCCAGACTAAGATAAGTTTCTTGAGTTAGCCTAAATAATTTTGATTCAGCCAAGATGATCCAGAATGATTACAGAAGGAGAATGTTAGGCTCAATCGTGTGCTTGCACGATTTTCTTGAACCTAATTGGATCTAATCTAAATCAACTAAACTAGGTTAATCCAATTGATGACATCCAGACTCAAACCTTTATTTGTATGATCCAGTTAGGTTCAATTCTGTATGATAATGAGATATGTCATGATCTCCATCATCGACATTATCGAAACACTTTTTGATGGATCAGAACTTTTCTAATTCATACGATTAGAGTGATCGATCATCAAGATCATTCTAATTGCTCTCAAAATCCACCAATGACACCTAGCAGTATATGATGGTAAGTCACCAGAACCAAAAATGAACCTCTCGGTGTAGCTCCCTATTATTGGGTTCTTCTATCTTGAGCCCTGATTGGACTAGGGTTAAGGTGAACTCGTCAAACCCAACATCCATCATATGAATTAATCATTCGATTCGAGTCTGATATGAAATCCTAATAGAAACTCTTTCTATCATCTTCAAACTACCATGGCCATAGGCTTAAGGACTCAATCTCATTATTATCATAGGGCTACTCCTCATCTACCGAGATAGATAGATCTCCTATTGGTGCAATCCAATATCTACAATGAACATGCTATAGCCAAAATACACCTCAAAATTTTGAATAGCCAAGAGATCGAGTTATTGTGTAGTCAAACTACAACACTCTCAAGATGAACTACCGATGCACCTCAAGTCAAAAAATTAGACACACCACTACAGCATCGAGTTAGTCATCGATGAGAAGATTGACTTTCTTATGATTGCTCGAGGTGGGCACGCTCAGGTACCTCATTCTCTAATGAGTACCTATACTTTTGCTCTATTGTCTCCACACCATAGATTTAAGACATCTATCCTAAAGAAGCCATCATACACCGACCTTTCAGATCAATCACGATCCTCGTGATAATCATATGGTCAGAAGCAATTTATGAGTTAATTATGAAAATTCATATCTTAAATTTTCAATCCATGAAAATATGAATTGTTATTATCATAACTCAAAGGATGTATCACAAACATTTTAAATACACACTATGATAGAAAATAACTTTTTTATTAATTTACAGTCAAAATTATAAAATTACTCATAGAAGTGTATTACAAGTGTTTAGCCAATCTTGCTTCTAGGGCACACATCTGACAAACTCCCACTTGATCTAAAGCCAATTGGCTACAAATATAAGTACCATCTTCTTAAGGTGGGCTTTGATCTTCTATTGTCCCAATGGCTTTGTCAGCGAGCCAGTTGTATTGTCTGTATTGTCAACTCTCTTGACCTCGATGTATTCCTTCTCGAGATAATCGTGGATCAGATGGAATCATCACTCGATGTGCTTGGATTTCTGATGAGACCTCGATACCTTAGCTAGGGATATGGCATCATTATTATCGTAATACAGAGGGACAACATCTAATGACATCCCTCCAAGCTTTATGGTGAACTTCTTGTACCAGAATGCCTCTTTCGTAGATTCTGATGCAGTGATGTATTCTGCTTTCATGGTGGAGTCTGCTATCACCATCTGCTTGGAACTCTTTCAACTAACAGCTCCACCATGGCATATAAATAGACTTTCAAATATCGACTTTCGATCATTTATGTCGGACATAAAATTCAAGACTATATATTTCTAGACCTAAAATTTTCCATTATCAAAAATTAGAAATATATCGTTAGTCCTTCTTAAGTACTTAATATTGAAAAATATGTTCCAAAGTCAATCATCAGTCTGTTGATGGTTGAGATACTTTATATTTATAATTAATTTATTAATAAATAAAATATATTTTTGATATTTTTTATCATAAGTATTCATCTTCTAATGAACTTCATTATTGTGATGAAGTTCTTAGGACTATTTAGCTTCAATGAAGAGAGAATTTATCAATTAGTCCTTAAATTTGTTCACAATCAAATGATAGACTGTTAACAAGGATGACAGCATCTATCGAGCATAGATTGTTGTATGCCATATAGGTTGATTGTCCTCTTAACCAAGAAGTGTGGAGATACTGATATGGCATATAGGTGAGATGTATGGGTACATCATCATTGAACGTGACCAACTCTAGAGTATTCTACTATCAAGAATGTCTTTGATGGGATATAAGTATGTGTCCCTTTGACCTGAGATCATCTCAGTGATCTGCAAGCAACTAACTGTGCTTTAGTATCGGATTAACTGAATTTCTAATTCAGTAATGAAAGGCTTCTAGGCACAGTCAAGTATTTGTAAAGTTAGAGTTTGATCAAGATGGGATTGACCACTACAAGAGTTGGAAAAGAATGTATTACTGCATTTCAATATAGCAAAACCTTAGCTAGGGTAATCCATTAGATAAATTTGATATTTTGAAATACAATGTGGACAACCTGATCATAGTTGACAGTTGAACTCTGAGGAATCCTATGAGCATTTTTGTCAAGGGAATGAATTATATCAAAACTATATCTGCATGGGTTCTAAGGATGTTGGTCTACACATTCGACCTATCTGACCGTCAGGTACCATTGCTAGATGTCACTTCAATTGGTTAAAAAATTTATTCTTATGCTATCAACTTAGGTTTATATTTATGAGATCACATACATTAGAGTTTATGATCTGATCGAATGGTTGATCAATGATTAAGAATCGTTCTAGGGTTAAACAATCAATATGATTGGTGTTTAACCTAGTGCAAGTATTGTAGGAGGATAGATTAGCAATTAGATTGATAATTAACTTAATTTGATTAAGTTAGAGGATTGGATTAAGTCTATTTAAATATAATTTAATTAGATTTGATTTGGACTTGATTGGATCAAGTCCAATTGACTTATTGGATAAGCCAAGTGCAAGGAAGAACTAGTCTTAGTCTAACTAGGACTCGAGTCAACATAATTTTCTAATTTGATTAAAAAATTAAATCAGAATTAAATCTAATTTTATCTAATTTAATTAAGTCTTTAAATGCATTAGAGTTTTATTTAATTGAGTTGGTTTACTCTTGATTTTATTTGGTCAAAAGACCTTGTTTGACCAAGTCAAAATAGGAGTCCTTATGTGACTAGACTTCCTAACCTTGCGCCACCTTAGCCCACGCCCCCCATGCCCATTTTTATTTATTTTGTGCATGAGATCTTCTTTCCCTGATGTTCATGCATGCCCCTCTCTCCCTCCTTTTCTCATAAGGCAATTTGTTGGAAGACCAAGTCAAAAGGGGAGTTAGTTTTGCTTTAGGATTCTATGAGATAGAATCTTTGTTGACCAAAACACCTTCCCTTGAGTGCCACCCCCTCTTTTATTAATTTCTTTCTTATTCAACATGAGAAACCTCTTTTTTGTGCACCCTCCCTTGTTGGTCCATGCCAATAATTATGGAGGAGGCACCCAAGAGTTGGGCGCCCTTTGTCTTGCCTTGTTTGACCTTTCCTTGTCTAGTTTTTGACCTAGACAAGGACTCTTCCTTTATTCTCTATTTATTGAATGAATTTTTGATTAAAATTTTTGTAGAATATAGACCTTTCAGAGAGGTTTGGGGTGTGCAAAAATTAGAGAAATAGAATCCTTGGGTGTGGGGGTTCCATAGGCACCAAACTAGGTGTCTAGGTGAGAGAAAAGAGAAGAAGAAGAGGGTATTCTACTAGGGCTATTTTATTCATCATCTCTCCTTTTGAGTTTTTGCTAAGAGAGTCTCAAATTTGAAAACTATCTTCTTCCTCCTCATATTTTGGAAAGTCCATGTTTTGAAGAAGGAAGCATCGGATCGATCATCGAAGAAGGATCAGCACGGTACTAACATGCTATGCCGATTTCCTGCATCGGACTTCAGATCAGAGTTCATAGGCTCGTGTGGACGACTCCTAGAGGTCGGACATGTGTGCGGCTCATGACTTCATCCTCATGCCTGAATCAGTAAGTTAGAATGTCTAACTTGCATAAGTAATAGATCTGATCTATTGATTTCATACCTGCATTAGATGTAGTATAGATCTTGGTTGATGTGATCAATCTTTTCTTCTCATTTATGTTTTTAATTTTTAATTTAATATCATTCCTTGATCATGTAATAGATCTAAGGTCTAGATATTTATATATTTATTTAAATAAATATTTAATTTATTTAAGTCTTTCGCTGTCTGATCCTAAAAGAGTCTCAAGATTTACCCATCAAATCTTAGATCTGGTTCCTTCAATTGGTATCAGTGCCTAGGTTATTATTACATGATTTTTGTGCATGTTTAGATTATTTCTTAAATTAGATCTAATTTATAATTTAATTATTAAATCTAAAATTAAAAATATAGATATTGTGAACTGCCATAAGGTTGTCCTACTGTAATGTTTATCCCTTATAGTGAAATGATTGTCCTAGTTTATGATGATCTGACTTTAATCATCATTTGATTATATTTAATTTTATTTTATTTATAATTTAATAGATTTAAAATAATTTTAGATCTAAAAATAAAATATTTTAAATTGCACAGACTGTCATAAGGTTGTCCTGCTGTAAGGTCTATCCCTTACAGCGGAAAGATTGTCCTAGTATGTGTTGATCTAAAATATTGATCATAAAATTTTAGATTAGATCTAAGAGATTTTATGATCTAATTAAAAATATTTTAATCTAATTTTAATCATCATAAATATATTAGATTTGATCTAGGGAAATTTATGATTGATTATTATTGAAACTATATCAATTACATAAACCTATTTAAATTAAATCTAAAGTAGTTTCATGTTTATTTTACTTGCAAATTTATTATGAATCAAACATGTAACTTGGTTGATAGAACCATGTTGTAAAAATATTTTACAAATATTAAAATTATTTTTGAAAAGCCAAACCCCAACCCTTAGTTAAAACTTAATTAAGAATTAAGAAGTTATTTGATTAGGTTCTAGGATTGTAAATTGAAGATCCTATGACACGAATCATAACACATTGGGTTAATGAATTAGTGGAGATTAGATCCATTAATTGGGTTAGATCTAAGATTAGATTAAAGAATGGACTTAATTAGAGAATTGACTAAATCTAATCAATTATTGTCTTAGATTAGGTCAAGGATTCTCTAGATCAATTATAATAGTTATAGTTGGTCAAGTCCATGTCTTTAACAAGAACCAAATGGACTTGATTCTTGGCTAAGAGGTCTAGCTCGAACTGTTAGATTGATCTAATCAAGACTAATTAAATCAATTTGTGTCTAAGGTAAGTTTGGCACATACGATCGATGGTTTTTAATTGGCAGCTTGCTTACCTGGCCATTTTTGATGGTATCTAAGGCAAGCTTTGGAAGACCTTTCCATCAATCTCACTTACCTGGCCTTCTTGGTGAGATTGTGTTTTGATCAGATCACTTGATAGTTTGAGTTAACCCATGTCAGCTAGGTAAATCAGTGTGACTGATTTAGTTAGACCAGCCTGTTAGTGGTTTTTCTTAAGCTGACTTGGTGAAGTCAGTGGAAGGATCATGACAAGTTGGTTAATCTGACATACTCACTTTTATAAACAAATCCTCTAAAATTATTAGATCCCTAAAATAAAATAGTTATATGATAACTGGATCACAGCCTCCCATTAAATTGGATAATAATGGGTCCATCAATTGGATAATCATTGGAGGCCCAAAGGCCTGATGCTTATCGATTGATGAAATTATCATTCATTATATGATCTCTTGGATATATCTTTCTAAATGATGGTCAGGTGGGCCAACCAAAATTGGGCCTGATCATTCATTGGTTAGATGGGCCAAGTATGGTCATGTTAATGGTTGATCCTAATTGGACCCTTTTCTGAGAAGGCCAAAGCTAACTGATCAGCTGGGGCAAAATTTAATTACTAGAAGTTCTTTGGAGAAATAATTGATTATCAACCTATCCTTAGATGTACATGGGTGGGCCAGCCAAAGTTGAGCTTGTGTACAGTCTATGTGGATTCTAGTATCCACTAAGAAATTAGATAATTTCTTGGATTGGAGGTAGAGGCTACTAATTCGAATAAATAATGGGAGAACCTTTTGATTAAAGTCTAAATCTTTAGGTTTAATGAATCAATTACTAATTAGGTTATGTGCAAATATGGCCACTTCCTTATCGCTCCGATCATTATTGGATAATGATAAGTTGATGGGACCCAACTTTGGTAGTTGGTATCGAAAGTTGAAGATAGTCCTCAAGCATGAACAGATCCTAAATGTGTTGATGGATCCTGCACCTGAGGAGGCAGCTGCCAATGCACATAGAATAGTCAAAGACACTTATCAGAAGTGGCTTAATGATCGGACTACGGTGTGCTACATCATGCTGGCTGCTATGAGTGATGAGTTCAGTTGTAGATTTGAGACAGCTCTGCCAAAGGACATGCTTCAAGTGTTGGAGGAATTTTTTGGCACATCCGATGATGTGGAGAGGCATAAGACTAGTTATGCCATCTTCAACGTCAGAATGCAGGATGGTGCCTCTGTCACTGATCATGTATTGTACATGATCGAGCTGATAGAGCGATTAAGCAAGCTCAACTTTTTCTTACATAAATAGGTTAGGAAAGATGCAATACTGAACTCATTGCCCAAGTTATTTCTCCCATTCCTTACTCATTTTAGAATGACAATGCCTGAAGTAGACTACCACGAGTTACTGGGGTTACTTCAAAACTTTGAGAAGGATCACCAACTCCAAAAATAGTCGGTGAACTTAGTGGGAGGTTTATCTTCTGGCTCTCGACCCTTTGGAAAAGGAAAGAAGAACAAGAAGAAGAAAGCTAAGAAGGTGCAAGTTCAGGCTGGGACATCTGTGCAGGACCAGAAGAGGAAGCCCAAGCCTGATAAGGATCAAGCTGAATGCTTTTTTTGCAAGAAGCGAAAGCACTAAAAAAGAAACTATCCTTAGTACATTGCCTCTCTGGATCCAAACAGGCAGAGAAAGAAGCAAGCTATTGCTAGGCAAGGTATTTACATGATAAATGCTTGCAATATTTTTATTTATGATATTACTGACTAGGTATTAGATATCGATAGTCCTTACCATATTGGTAATTCATTGTAGGGATTGCAAGTCAGTAGGAGATTCGAGCAAGGTGAAAAGTTTCTGAACGTTGGAGATGGAAGATCAGTTTGAGTTCTAGCTTTAGAAATTTTGAAACTTATATTTGAGTCCCATATTGTTGTTCTTAGTGATTGTCACTTCTATCCCATTTTCTTTTTAAATATCATTTCTGTAGGCCTTCTAGCCAAAAATGATTATGAAATTTCAATAAAGAAACAAGTTTGTAATATTATTATAAATGGTGTTACTATTTTCTATGGACATTCGAATAATGGTGTATATATACTATCACAACCTATTAACATAGTCTATTCAATCGGCAAGCATCCTAGATTAGATTGTGTGTCAGATATCTACTTATGGTAATGTAGGCTGGGTCACATAAATAAAAATCGGATAGATAGGTTAACTCAAGAGGAAATCCTCGAAGTCAGTGATTGTAAATCACTTTCAACCTATGAGTCCAGTATTCTTGGTAAAATGACCAAGTCATCTTTTACTGAAAAAGATGAAAGAGCCACTAAGCTCTTAGGTCTAGTACATACTGATTTATATGGACCAATGAGCACAAGTGCCAAAGGTGGATATGTCTACTTCATTATTTTCACAGATGATCTATCCAGATATGAATATATCTATCTGATAAAATATAAGTTGGATTCTTTTGAAATATTCAAATAATTCCAAAGTGAAGTAGAAAAATAAACTAGAAAGAGTATTAAAACTCTTTGGTCTGACCGAGGAGGGAAATACCTTTTTGGTGAGCTTCTCACATATCTAGGAGAGAATGGAATTCTCTCACAATGGACTCCTCTAGGAACACCACAGCATAATGATGTGTCTGAAAGGAGGAATTGGACTCTGTTAGACATGGTCTGATCCATGATGGGTTTTGCCAGCTTGCCGATATCCTTCTGGGGAGATGCACTCGAATCAACTTGTTATATGTTAGATAGGGTTCCAAGTAAGTCTTTAGTTAAGATTCCATATGAGATATGGACAAAGCGTAAGCCAACACTTTCATATCTTAGGGTTTGGGGGTGTCCGGCTTATGTCAAATAGTTAGTTATAGATAAACTTGGACCAAGGTCTGACAAGTGCACATTTATAGGGTACCCAAAAGAGACAAAAGGATACTATTTCTACCATGCTGATGAACAAAAGGTGTTCATCAGCCTTAAGGCAATCTTTTTGGAAAAGAAATTCTATGGTTAAGGAACTATTGCCTCTAAGGTTGAACTTAATGAAGTTCAATAGGTAGGAAAACTGACAGCTATAGCTAAACCAAAACCAAATTCGATTAGATCAAATCTGGAGCCCAGTGTACCTACACCATTAGGGCATTTCGGTAGAGTATCGCATCAGCCGAATAGATACTATGATTTTTTGGTTCGAGATGGTGATCCCATCGAAGTCGATGAAAACTATGAGGATTCGATCACTTATATGGATGCTATGCAGAGACCTGATTCTGAGAAATGGCTTGAGGCCATGAAATCCAAAATAGAGTACATGAAGGTTAACAATGTGTGGACATTGGTGACCCACTCGAAGGGGTAAAACCCATTGGGTGTAAATGGGTCTTCAAAAAGAAGTGGAGTGCAGACGAAAAAGTGGAGACCTATAAAGTCCGTCTGGTTGCCAAAGGGTATCGTCAACATTATGGTATTGACGACGATGAGATGTTCTCCCCTGATACAATGTTCAAGTCCATTTGGATTATGCTTACAATTACTGTCCATCTGGACTATGAGATCTGGCAGATGGATGTGAAGACAACTTTTTTGAATGAAAAGTTGACCGAAGAGGTGTACATGATACAACCTAAGGGGTTCACATCCACAGACGAGTCCAAGGTGTGCAGGCTTCAGAGCTTCATTTATGGACTGAAGTAGGCATCTCGGAGTTGGAACATGCATTTTGATAAAGTAATCAAAAAATATAGCTTTGTTAACAACGGAGAAGAACCCTACATTTACAAATAGATAAATGGTCCAACAGTGGTATTTCTTATTTTCTACATGGATGACATTTTCTTAATCGAGAATGACATCCCCGCACTGTAGAGAATAAAAGTCAGATTGTCATCACAGTTCTCTATGAAGGACTTGGATGAAGCATCCTACATCCTAGGGATGAAGATCGATAGGGATAGATCTCAAAGGATGCTTGGATTATCCCAGTCCACGTACATAGATACAGTGCTAAAGAGGTTTAGTATAGAAAATTCCAAAAAAAGCTATCTTCCGATAGACCATGAAATTTCTCTCACTAAGAAGGATTGTCCGACAACTCCTTAAGAGAGGGAGCGTATAAGTAGAGTCTCATATGTATCGACAGTGGGATCTATCATGTACGTCATGATATGTATGAGACCAGACATTGCATACTCACCAGGACTAGTAAGTAGATACCAATCTGACCCTAGAGAAAACCATTGAAAAGTGGTTAAAGCCATACTTAAGTATTTAAGAAATACTAAAGACCAATGGTTGGTTTATGGTGAGTTAGATCTGAAACTTGTAGGATTTACAGACTCCATCTTTCAATCTGACCATGATGACAGCAGAAGCATGTTAGGATATATCTTCACTTTGAATGGTGGAGTCATTTGCTGGAAGAGTTTCAAGCAACATACTATAGTAGACTCTGTTTGCGAAGCAGAGTACATGACAGCATCAGATGCTACAAAGAAAGCTGTATGGTTAAGAAAGTTTATCATCGAGCTCAGAGTAGCACCCTCCCTTGATGGTTCGATCCCGTTCTACTGCAACAACACTGGTGCCATTACTCAAGCAAAAGAATCGAAGGCACACCAGCAGACAAAGCACATCTACATTGCTTTAACCTAGTCTAGGAGATTGTGGATCGAAGTGATGTCGACCTTCAGAAGATCGACGGAAAGAAGAACCTGACCGACCCCTTCACTAAAGTCCTGAAAATAATGGAGTTCAACAACCACAAGTCGATGATGGGCATTAGATACTATGCCGAGTGGTTTTACGATAAGTAGGAGTTGGTGGAAAATATGTCTCAAAGCCAATCGTCAACCTATGGATGGTTAAGCTATTTTATATTTGTAATTGATTCATTAAAAAGTAAAATATATTTTTGGCATTTTTCATCATAAGTATTCATCTTCTAATAAACTCCATTATTGTGATGAAGTCTTTAGAATTATTTAGCTATGATAAAGAAAGAATTTATTGATTAGTCCTTAAATTTGTTTACGACCAAATGATAAGCTGCTAATAAGGATGACAATATCTATCGAGCATAGGTCACTGTATGCTATATAGGTTGGTTGTCCTCTTAACCAAGGAGTATGGAGACACTGGTATGGCATATAGATGAGATGTATAGGTACATCATCATTGAACGTGACCAACTCTAGAGCATTCTATTATCGAGAATTTCTCTGATGGGATATAGGTATAAGTATCCCTTTGACCTGAGATCATCTCAGTGACCTGTACGCAACTCACTATGCTTTGGTACTGAACTAACTAAATTTCTAATTTAGTAATGAAAGGATTTTGGGCACAGTCAAGTACTTGCAAAGTCAGAGTGTGATCAAGATGGGATTGACCACTCCAATAGTTGGAGAAGAATGTATCACTGTATTTCAATATACCAAAATCTTGGCTAGGGTAATCGATCAGATGGATTTAATATTTTGAAATACAATATGGACAACCTGATCAGAGTTGACAGTTGAGCTCTATGGTGTCCTATGAACACTTTGGTCTAGGGGATGAATTATATGGAAACTATATCTGCATCGGTTCTAAGGATGTTGTTCTACACATTCAATCTATTCGATCATTGGGTACCATTGCTAGATGGTCACTTTGATTGGTATAAAAATCTAATCCTATGCTATCGACTTAGGTTCAGACCTATGAGGTCACATACATTAGAGCTAATGATCTGATCAGATGGTTGATCAATGATTATGAATCGTTCTAGGATTAAACAATCAATACGATTGGTGTTTAACCTAGTGTAAGTATTGCAGGAGGATCGATTAGCAATTATATTGCTAATTAACTTAATTTTATTAAGCTAGAGGGTAGAGATTAAGTTTAATTAAATATGATTTAATTGAATTTGGTTTGGACTTGATTGGATCAAGTTAAATTGACTTATTGGATAAGCCAAGTGCAAGGAAGAACTAGTCCTAGTGTAACTAAGACTCGAATCAATCCAATTTTCTAATTTGATTAGAAAATTAAATCAAAATTAAATCTAATTAAATCTAATTTAATTAAATATTTAAATAGGTTAGGATCTTATTTAATTAAGTTGGTTTACTCTTGATTTTGTTAGGTTAAAAGATCTTGTTTGACCAAGTCAAAATAGGAGTCCTAGTGTGACTAGGACTCCCTAACCTTGCACCACATTAGCCCATGCCCCCCTCACCCATTTTTCTTTATTTTATGCATGAGATCTCCTCTCCCTGATGTTCACGCATGCCCATTTCTCTCTCCTTTTCTCATAAGGCAATTTGTTGGAAGACCAAGTTGAAAGGGGAGTTAGTTTTGCTTTAGGATTCTATGAGATAGAATCCTTGTTGACCAAACACCTTCCCTTGAGTGCCGCCCCCTCTTTTATTAACTCTTCTCTTATTCAACATGAGAAACCACTTTTTTGTGCACCCACCCTTGCTGGTCCATGCCAATAATTGTGGAGGAGGCACCCAAGGTCCATGCCAATAATTGTGGAGGAGGCGCCCAAGAGTTGGGCGCCCCTTGTCTTGCCTTGTTTGACCTTTCCTTGTCAAGTTTTTAACCAAGACAAGGACTTTTCTTTTTTTCTCTATTTATTGGATGAAGTTTTGGCAAAAATTTTTGTAAATATAGAGCTTTGGGGTGTGCAAAAATCAGAGAAAGAGGGTCCTTGGGCGTGGGGGTTTCATAGGCACCAAACTTGGTGTCTAAGTGAGAGAAAAGAGAAGAAGAAGAGGGTCTTCTTCTAGGGCTATTTTATTCTTCATCTCTCCTCCTTCTTTTGAGGTTTTTTTGAGAGAGTCTTAGATTAGAAAACTCTCCTCTTTCTTCTCATATTTTGGAGAGTCCATGTTTTGAAGAAGGGAGCATTGGATCGATCATCGAAGAAGGATCAGCATGGTACTAGCATGCTGTGCTGATTTCCTACATCAAACTTCAGATCAGAGTTTGTAGGCTCATGTGGATGACTCCTTGAGGTCAGATGCATATGTGGCTCGTGATTTCATCCTCAAGCCTAGATCAGCCAGTTCGAACATCTAACTTACATAGGTAATAGATCTGAACTATTGATTTCATTCCTACATTAGATGTAGTGTAGATTTTGGTTGATGTGATCAACCTTTTCTTCTTCTTTATATTTTTAATTTTTGATTTAATATCATACTTTGATCATTTAATAGATCTGATATCTAGGTATTTATATATTTATTTAAATAAATATTTGATTTATTTAAGTCTTTCACTGTCTGATCCTGAAAAAGTTTCAAGATCTATCCATGAAACTCTAGATCTGGTTCCTTCACTTAAGGATATATTTCATAAAAGTCCAGTGTTTTTTGGCTGAATTTGACTGATACCTGCTCGTGACACTTATAGCATGGACAATATCAAGTCATGTACATAGCATGGCATACAAGAGGCTCCCTATTATCAAAGCATAAGGGATCATGCTCATGCATTTAATCTCCTCAGGTGTGCTAGGGCACATCTTCTGGGAGAGATGAATGCCATGTCCAAAGAGTACTAAATCTCTTTTGGAGTTTTTCATGCTAAACTTCTTTAGCACCTCCTCTATATACATCTTCTGTGAGAGACCCAACATCCTATTCAATCTATCTCTATAGAACTTAATTTTCAGAATAAAGGATGCTTCTCCAAAATCTTTTATAGAGAACTCCTTAGACACCACATTTTGACTCTAGTCAATATGAAAATATTATTTTTAATTAGGAGGATGTCATCCACATATAGTACGAGGAAGACAACAATGCTCTCACTAACCTTTTTGAAAATACAAGGCTCTTCCTCATTTTTGATGAAACCAAATGATTTGATTACATCATTAAAATGAGCATTCCAGCTCTAAGATACTTGCTTAAGTTCATATATGGACCTTCGCAGCTTGCCTACCTTATGATCACCATCATTGGATGTGAAACCAAGCGACTATTCCATATAGATATCTTCATCAAGATATCCATTTAAGAATACCATTTTCACATCTATTTGCCATATTTCATAATCAAAATAGGCTACAATAGCAAGTAATATGTGGATGGATTTGAGCATGGCTATTGACAAAAAAGTATCCTGATAGTCAATGCCTTCATACTGACTATATCCTTTTGCTACAAGCCTTGGTTTGAATGTCTTTACATTTCCATCAGCACCTATCTTTCTCTTGAAGATCCATTTACATCCAATAGGTACTATACCTTAAGATAGATCTACCAAGGTCCAGACTTGGTTGGAACACATTGAGTCAATTTCTGACCACATTGTCTCTAATCATTTCTTAGAGTCAATATCTGATATCGTCTTGTCATAGGTTTTGGGATCATCACCATGAACTCCATTTCTCATGAGGAATATTTTTTCTACATTCTCTTCAGTAGCACCTAAGTACCTTTTAGGAGGACAAAAAATCCTATTTGATCTACGAGGTGGTGGAGGTAGTGTTTGGACTGATTCTAGCTGATTGGGTTCCTTCGGTTGTTTAGCTCATTGCTCATCGTAGACTTTCTCCTCGAGCCTTATCTATCTTCCGATGCCACCATCTTGAATAAACTATTTTTCAAGAAAAATGGCATGTCGATTCACAATCACATCATGGTCTTCTAAAAAATAAAAATAATATCCTAACTATTCTTTAGAATATCCAATGAACCAAGCTCTAAAGAACCTAGATTCTAATTTGTCTACCTACTATCTTTTGACATGAGCTAGACAATCCCAAATTTTGAGATGACTCAGACTTAGTTTTTTACCATG
The DNA here is from genome assembly GCA_006176705.1 of Cocos nucifera. Taxonomy (NCBI): domain Eukaryota; kingdom Viridiplantae; phylum Streptophyta; class Magnoliopsida; order Arecales; family Arecaceae; genus Cocos; species Cocos nucifera. The sequence continues at coordinate 313,822 of QRFJ01000724.1, read as the reverse complement.
CTATATCTCATACGGTGTGGTAGGAACGGTTTTAGAAGAAACCCTATTCAGTAGATATATTACTGTCGTAAGACTATGTCCCCAAAGAAACTCAGGAAGGTCCGTGAAACTCATCATAGATCGGATCATATGTAATAGAGTCTGATTTTTTCATTCTGAAACCTCATTGAGTTGAGGCATTCTAGATGGAGTCCATTAAGAGACTATACCATGGTCCCTAAGATAGTCTAGGAATTTTCGACTAAGGTATTTACCTCCTCGATTTGATCGAAGAACCTTAATGGGCTTTCCTATTTCTTTTTCTACTTCATATCTAAATTCTTTAAACTTTTCAAAAGCTTCAGACTTATGTCACATCAAATATACATACGTATACCGAGATAGATCATCAATAAAGGTTATGAAGTAGATGTAGTTGTCCTTAGCATGCACATCAAATAGACTGCACACATTAGTATGTACTAGGGCAAGTAGGTCTGTGGCCCTTTCCCCATGTCCTACAAAAGGAAGCTTGGTTATTTTGCCATGAAGGCAAAATTGAAAAATCGGATGTGACTCGAAAGTCAATGGACTCAATAGTCCAAATTTCTTTAATTTGTTAACCCTGTCTTCCGCTATATGACCTAGCCTAAGGTGCCAAAGATACCTATTGTTTAGACTATCCCTAGGTCACTTTGATCCTATGGCATTTATGTTTTGCTCAATATTGAAAATAGAAACATCAATATGTAATTGATAGAGACCATTTATAAGAAAATCACTTATAATTTTATTTCTTTCAAAAAGAATATTACAATGGTCCTTAAGAAAAATAATTACATAGTCTTCCTGTGCTAAACATGAAATAGAAAATAAATTTCTGCTTGCTATAGGCACATAAAAATAGTTTCTAAGTACTAAATCTAATCCTAACGATAGTTGAAGAGGGTAGGTTCACACAGCCATAGCAGAAACTCTTGCACCATTCTCGACATGCTGGATCATCTCACCATCCCTCAGCCTCTTGCTATCCTCAAGACCCTGCATAGAAGTATACAAGTGAGCATAAGAATTAGAGTCAAGCACCCAACTGGATGCAAACGAAATCATAAGATTAGATTCTATAATGAGCATACCTTCAGAAGGACCTACCTCCTTCTTGTTCTTCAAGCTTGCCAAGCATAGAGGGCAGTTTCACTTCTAGTAGCCGTCATAGTTACAATGAAAATATTTTTTCTTATCAACGGCCTTTTTTTTTGACTCTATCTTCTTCTTCTTCCCATCTTCTACCTTTTGCTTCTTCATGGACTTCATCTTCTTTCCAAAAAAAATTTTTTTAGAAGAAATCTGCTCCATAGCAAGCACTGAGCCCTTTGACCCTTTCATAGAGATCTCAGTAGTAACCAGTATGTTCATAAGTTTAGTGAAGGTACTTTGTAGTTTATGCATATGGTAGTTCATGATGAACTATCCATACGCATAAGTCAAAGACTATAAAATTATATCAATCTACAGATCCTGATCTAACTTGACACTGAGCTTTGCAAGCTCTTCTAAGTTCTTGATCATCATCAGACAATGATCTTGGACCAACTGCCCATCACACATCTAAGCCTTAAAATATCTCTTAGTGACTTGATATTTGGCTGTGCGACTCTGTTCACCAAACAACACTTGCAGGTGAGCCAACATTTGGCGGCTAGTCTTTATGTCTGCATGTTGGCGCTAGAGCTCATCAGACATCGAGTCCAACATGTAATACCTGGTTTTATTATCTTCATCCATCCATTTTTCTAAAGATGCTCTCTGTTCAGTGAATGGATGGACTGGTAAAGTGGGAGGATCCTGTTCCAGCACATTAGTCAACTTTTTGAAATCCAAAACTATTTTGAACTTCCAGAGCCAATCCTTTTAGTAAGGTCTGATTAGTCTATGGGTGTCCAGGATATGGGCTAGTGGGTTAGTTGCAGATATTTTCCTATCGAGAGTCAAAGTTTCTAGTTAGATTTGATAATTAGACTTAATCAATTTACTTTGGGGTTTCATTTTTAAATAAATTAGGCTCTCACTATTTACTTGGATCTCCATACTTTCTTATTAGAGATGCGAAAATCTCCATGATTATAGATTTCTAGTGGATGGTGCACTCCCACCGACTGGCTCACCACCTCACCTAACAATTATTTATGATGGGTCAATCGATGAGTGGACAACTCTTATCCAATAATTCTCTAATCATGGTGCATCCTAACCTGATCTCTAATTCATGAAGCTCACCATACTCAGAATATTGCTCCACTCCTTAGTTAAGTCAGACCCACCATTTGCATGAATTGGATTCCTAATTGTGTCCCTCATAATATCCAAAATATTGAGCCCAACTCATCCTCCAACCCGTAGCATCTAATGCCTAATGGACATGGTTACATCTTTTCAGTGCAACTAAATCACTATATCAAGTCGAGAACAACTAACCCTAGGAAGGGCCCACACATCTACAATGGTGAAAGATCTTAGACATAATATTTTCTTAGAAAGATTTAATTTAGGTCTCTTTAAATGTGACTTGACTTAGCCATAATAATTATGACTAACCTAGTGGCATGGGTAGACTCAAATTGTTAGCCATCTCAAATCAGAATTGCATCGACACAAATGGCCAGGTAAGTGAGACTAATTGAAGGGATATGCCATTAACTCGATAAGAACAAATTTAGGTCAAGTAGCTCCAAATTAAAAATCAATCAATCATATCTGCTAGACTTATCTTAGACACCAAATTATCAAAATAGTACCAATTGGGTTAGCCTACAATCCAAGCTCGAACCACGGAGCCAAATCAGGTCTTGACTTGATCGAGTCACATCTCAATGTAATTCAACCTTGATTTAGACTTAATCATATTAGGCTAGTCAAATCTAAGCTTTGTTTGATCCCACCTAACCAACTATTGCTTCGGTTTGATCAACCACTAGACCTAATTGAGCTATCCAAACTCGAACCTAATTTTATGAAGGTGTCTTTGATCTAAAAATTCATAATTTTTTGATCTAATTAATTTCGTAATCTTAATTCTTAATTACGTTTGGATTCATAAATAAAATATGTAATAAAATTCTAGGATTACAGGATCTAAGATTTTGTAGAAAATAAGTTTTGATTTTTGATTAAGGATGAACGTACGGCACCCCTACACATCATAAAAATATCCCATCGAATGGAAGGAGAGGATCTTTAAATCCTACTTTATTCTTATGACTGAATGGCCAAGGGGAACACCTTAATCATAACTATATTTTCTAAAACAAAATAAGTTAGTTCTAAATCATATATCACATATACAATCAATGATCTAACCTATACATGCCTTGCATACATCTCATGTATCATAACTCAATCAACCATGCATGCTTTTAGATCTGATATATCATATATTAAATCTAAAAAATAGAATTTTAATTTTGATCACATCAAAATAAAACTATTCTAGGCATTTATAGAACTGTTCTATAACAATCTAAGAATGCATCTTTCATATCTCATATGAATAAATTAAAAATTAAAAGCTCTATTTTTTAACTTTTAGATATGATTACAATATTTTTAACATAAAAAAATAGAAATAAAATAGATCTAAAATCATATTTAATCAAAATAATAACATGATTATACTAGACTACACATAGAACTATTCAATTCCTAGTCTAGTCATGCATCTCATACACTAGAGATCTAAATCATTTAAATTTTAATTTTTTAATTTTAAATCTAATCACATCTAATGTGATATCTAAAATTTTTTAATATTAGATAAGAAAAAAAATAAAATAAGATCTAAAATAGATCTGAAGAACTACGAACATAGCTCTAAAGTCATTTGAAGGAAAATCTCATTTTCTGCCGCACTATCGTCCAAATTTGATCAAATCTGAGGTGGATTTCTTTAAAAAAAACTCATATGATCTAATCAGATCTAAGAATTCTTAGATCTCATCAAGGTAATCTAATATTAAATACAAAAATAATTCTAAATGAGAAACATCTCATGTACCTGATTAGGGTAATCAAATTACCTTGAGATGATCCTAATCGTTCATGAGGTTCTGGAATGAGCCACGCACATGCCTGACCTCTACTAGAGTCCACTTAGGCAATATCTAGATCTTCTACTTCTAAATCAAGGCTCTAAAGATTAGATCTGGATCTGATCTAGAAGTTTTTCAAAACTCCTTCGATGAAGCAGCAGTCGTCTCTTGAAACAATGCAACCATCTTCCTAATCTGGGCACCAATACTCTTTGGACGGCTCTTAGACATGTGCCCAACTCCTTGGGCATGGAGAGGGAAGAGAGAAGATCAGAGGGAGGCATGGAAGAGAAGAGGGCAGCTTTACAATGTAGTGAAAGGGAGGGAGAAGCACTAGAATCCTAGGCATAGATAGGGTTTAAATAAATCCTACCGTGCCATGCAGTGCCACATCACCTCGGCCAATCAAATTGCATGATTTAATCAGATCTTAATCTGATTAATGGAGTTATGTCATCTGATCTAATCAGGTAAGAGACCCCTCAGACTCTCCATAGGAGGTGCCATAGATGGATAGGCCCAACTTCTTTGGCGCCTAAGACTCCATCTCTATCAACTATCCCTAGAGTCCCATCTATATGGAACTCCTTTTATCCACATGGGGTGCATGCCTAGGATGGCGTGCACCCTCTCTCTTTTCTCTTTTAGCAAGGGAATAAAAGCCCTAGGTGCTCTCTAATGGGTGCATGCCACATGGCCTTTTGTCCAAGTATCCAGTGTCAATTTTTGACCAATGTCCGAAATAAGAAAATGGCAGGTGACAGGAATTGATAGGTGATATCTTAAAATCATCTAATGAATTAAGATAATCCTTTTCTAACTTAGACAAGCTCCAATCAGAGTAAGATAAGGTTCTTGAGTGAGCCCAAATAATTTTGGCTAAGCCGAGATAAACTAGAATGATTACAAAAGGAGAATGTTAGACTCAATCGTATGCTAGCATGATTTTCTTGAACCTAACTGGATCAAATCCAAGTCAACTAAACTGGGTTAGCTCAATTGATGACATCTAGATTCAAATTCTTATTTGTATGATTTAGTTAGATTCAGTACTGTATGGTAATGAGATATGTTGCAATCTCCGTCATCGATATCATCAAAACATCTTTTGATGGATCATAACTTTTCTGATTCATATGATTAGAGTGATCGATCATCAAGATTATTCTAATTACATCCAAAATCCATTAGTGACACCTAGCAGCATATGATGGCAAGCCACCAAAATCGAAAATCAACCTCTCAGTGCAGCTATCTATGTGATTGGATTCTTCTATCTTAAGCCTAGACAGGATTAGGGTTAAGGAAAACTCGTCAAATCCAACATCCATCATATGAATTAATCATTTGATTCGAGTTCGATGTAAAATTCTAATAGAAACTCTTTTTATCATATTCACACTACCATAGCCATGGGTTTAAGGACTCAATCTTAAGATTATCATAGGGCTACTCTGAAGAAAAAATCTATTTTTTTGGCACAAGATCATTCAGATTTGATTGGATCTAAAGAAATATTTTAAAATTCTTTTTCTAAAATTCTAATCAGATCTGAGACTTTCTAAATCTAATCATAGAGATTTGATATTAAAAGTTAAAAATAAAATTAAATCAGATTTAATTTTAAGTACCTAATTTGGTAATCTAAGTACCTTATAATGATCCTTTTGATTCTTGAGGTTTTGAAAGGAGCCATGCATGTGCCTGGCCTCTATCAGTATCCACTCAGGTAGGATCTGAATACCTTCTCCTCATAATCTCTCCTCCAAAAATTAGATCTGGATCTGATTTAAAAAGCCTTCAAAATGACTTCTGACGGCATCCTATTCGTCTTACGAACATCATCGTGTAGATGTTGAATCTTGTGCCAAAAAACTTGAACCTTCCACTCAGATTTATGCCTAACATTTTAGAGGGGGCATGGATATTAGAGGGAAGGCTCCTTTGGGTGTGGAAAAAATAAATTTTTGTTGAGGCAATTTCATGAGAAGAGTTCTTATACAAGATAAAGGGCCATAAAGAGTCCCTTTTTGACCAAAAACCTTATTAATTCTACCATTGAGACTCTTGGACCTGATCTCCATGAAAATCCCTAGATCCCATCTAGTGTTGAAGCCAAAAATCCATCTGGAAGGTGGCAGCATGAAAGGATAAGGAAGAGTCCATGTGCGTTTGGAATTCTTTCCTTAAGAGTTTATTCTAAATTAGACTCTATCAAAATCCAGTCTAGGCACCTCCAAAAATTACAAAATTTTGCACACACAAAGTATAACTCATGCCCTATCACTTTCAAAAAATAGAGTAAAATGATTTTTAAAAAAATTTTAAAAATTCTCTAATCACGTGACCCTCAATTCTCTCAATTGGGTCAACTATTGACCCTAGTCCAATTACACTAGGAATGAATTTAATTTTCATAATTTAATTTTGAATTTAATTTAATCAACATGACAGTTGGGTCATCCACTAGACCAGCTGTAGTTATGGTGGGCCACACACCAGTCTAGGAGGATTGGTGACTTTTAGATTCTTCATCATGATAGCATATGGTAAGAACTTTAAACTTTATTTATTAATTAAGTTGTTACAGGATCTAATTTTTATCTTAGAGCTAATGTATTTCTAAACTTTGCAGATGTGTTATACGGAGTATGTTGCTAAGAGGTATGGAGATGATCCATCTTCTTAGCCTCCCTTGATCTTGAGGGATGGCTCCACGCCATCGGGGGGAAGGTGGAGTTGGATCACAAGATTTGGCCACAACTTTGATCCTCCATCACCTCGATACCCTTTAGCATCCTCATAGGCCTCGACATCCCAGATTTGGAGTGATACACACATGGAGAAGATCGTGCAGAGGCTTTTGATCCAGCAACCTCAGGGCCTCCTGGATGCCATCTACGATACGGTTGTGGAGCTTCTTCCGGACCCGCTCCTATGTGACTAGTTGGGCTCATCATCTCAGCCTTCAGATTAGATAATTATATTATTAAACCTTTTTACTTATTTTAAGTTTTTATATTTAGAAGCTTTGTATATTTATATTTAAGTCTAGGAAGGAGATCTAAGGGCTAAAAATTTAATTTAACCATCCAATCAATGGATCGAGGGTGCCTATAGCTCCATATCATCAAATCAAATGTGTAGGAATAATCTATTTGAGAATCAGAAGAGTGTATCGAAAGATATTCCTCTATATCGAAAGATACACCTTCATATCAAAACTTATCCATATAATTTTATTTTTTCGTTACAGGATGCTGGAACATCTAGCTCTTATCCACCAGCTACTAGAGAGAAGCAGAAGGAGGAGGAGGTGGGTGACCATGAGGATCAAACTTGATTTTTTTTGATGTATTATATTTTTTTGATACTGCTTGTAAAAAATATATAATTTATATTTTTTACATAATATCAAACTTGATTTTTTTTGATGTATTATATTTTTTTGATACTGCTTGTAAAAAATATATAATTTATATTTTTTACATAATATAATTAGTTTTAAACTTTTAATTATTATATTATCTTTGGATTTTTATTATAACAACTATTAGGAACCATAATTCATTATGATTAATTAAAATAAATTTTAAAAAATATTATTATTAATTTTTTAAAAAATAAAATTAACTATTATAATCGATATTAGCGATGTAAATTATCATCGCTAATAACTATAAACAACAGCATTAGAGACCAAAATATCATTATAATATTTCTTAAAATATTTTTTATTTTATTTAAAAATTAAAAAAATGGAGATAGTATTAGTGAATGTATTTTCGATCGCTAATAATTATTAGCGATGGTATTAGCCACAAAAATGCCATCGCTAATATATTTTGAAGTTCTTTCAAAAAATTTATGTTAAATATTAAAAACTAATTAGCAACAGAATTATTCTATCTCTAAAGCCGTTGCTAATAGTATTATTAGTGATGGCTCATTTTGCTATTGCTAATAGTGGCGATTAGCAACAAAAATTTTTCAAATTAACTTTTATGATGGTATTAGCAACGTTAGGGCTATTAGCAATGATGAATGGACTATTAGCGATGATAATCTACCATCACTAATAGTCTGGATTCTTATAGTAGGTACATAACAACTTACCAAAGAAAGGCAGCAACTCAAGATAGGTGTGGAGATTTATTTCCAAAAGAAAAGAGAGAAAGTTTTAAAGATTTGAAACTCTAATAAATTAGAGTCCTAAGTCAAAACAACTTCCTTGTTTTGACCTTCTCGAAGATTATATTCTAAAATAAGAGAGTGAGGTTACAAGAGGGTCTTCTTCGGTGTGGGAATACTCATGTAATCATCTGAATAAGGGGTGTGGGCCTAGGGGTTCTTAGCATAAGGGAAGAGGGAGAATCCCAGTCCAACTGAGACTCCCCAATTTTGACTCAGTCAAATCTAATCTAATTTCTATTCTGATTAGAATTGGTGCAATCTAATTAAAGACAATCCAAGTCCAACTAGAAGCCTAATTAAATTTGATTAAATCACATTCAAATCTATTTTAAATTCTAAACTAATTAGGAATTAGGTGCACTCAAGTCCTAATTGAACAAAAAATTGATCTTCCTTATAATTAGCTTATCTCATAAACCAATTAGACTTGATCTAATCAAGTTTAAACCAAATTTATTTGAATCTAATTTAATTAGACTCGATCTCAGATCTTATTGATGATTCGATCCTTGAATGATTCTTAATTGTTGATCAACCATCTAATCAGATAAAAATCTCTTATGTGTGTGACCCCATAGGTTCAAACCTAAATCATTAGTATAGAAATAAATTTTTATACCAATCAAAATGACCATCTAGTAATAATACCTGACGTCCGTATTAGTCAAATGTATGTAAAGCAACATTCTAGAACCCTGGTCTATAGTTACTGTATAATTCATCTCTTTGACCTTTAATGCTTAGGATGACTTCAAGTTAACTATCACTATTCAAACAGTTCATCCATATTATATCTCAACCTTACAAACTCTATGACTCCTCACAAGGATTATCCGGGCCTAGATTATACTTAATTGAAACACAACAAGACATTCACTCCTAAAATCAGGAGTGGTCAATCCCATCTTGACACACACACTGACTCTACAAGTACTTGACTACATCCAAAAATTTTTCATCACTATATTAAAAATATAGGTAGTCCAACACCAAAGTATAATGAGTTGCTTGCAAGTTACTATTGTGATCTCAGATTGGAAGGACACATATAACCATAAGCCTTTACTAGCTATTCTTAATAGTAGAGCACTACATTGGTCACGTTCAATATAAAAGTACTTTCTACATCTCATCTATATGCCGTACTAGTATCTTCACACCACTTGATTATGAGGATAATCAATTCATATGGCATACAACAATTTATACTCGATAAGTTATCATCATAATTAAAAATCTATCATTTGATCATGAACAATTTTAAGAACTATCTGATAAATTCTCCCTTATCGATTGATTGTGGTTCTAAGAACTTCATCATAATGCAAGAGTTCATTTAAGGAAGATAGACAATTTATATGAATAAGCCAAAAAACTTTTATTAATTGATAATTCATATACAAATTATAAGATTAGCATAATCATCTACAACTTAGATGATTGGTTTTATGATATATTTTCTAACAACCAACTCAAGGATCTGGGGAGTCAACTCACGAGCTTCTGATAGCTTTAACAGCTAATTTCTAGAACTTCACCAAATTGATTTGGAATGCTCCAAATATCATTCCCTTGTGCTCTAACAGCTACAAACCCATTTTTGGTGTTCCTAACTTGGATTAGAAGGCTTCTAAGATAATATTAAAGTAAAGAAAATATAAAGAATCAAAAGAAAAAGAGAGAAACATCATAAAATATTCAAAAGTTCAATGTTATCCTTCTAGTAAGCTTTAAAAGAGCATTCATTGCAATCCAACCACCCAACCTACTATGCAATCAAGGCATTCTCGAGTGAAGGAAGGGATCATTCATTGCAAAAGCCCTCCAACCTCTTAACTGATGCATCGAAGCTTCAAATCAACTCTTCAAGAAGTTTATTTATTTTTAAATTTTTATATTTTAAATTTTAATAGAATTTAAAACTTAGGGGATAGGCTCATCCAAGCCTTAAATTAGACTTATACAAGCTTAGATGTGGCTTGGGGATAGGTTTTAGTTGGTTAGCCTATAAAATCAACTAGTTTAAGATTATGAACCCAAAAAAGATAATCTTACTATAATCTTGGTGATTATAGTAAAATTCTCAAGTGGGCTGCTTGGGAAGTGGACATAGGTGTTGGGTTTAATACTGAACCACTATAAAATTTTATCCCTTTATGTGCTTGATTCTCTTTATCTGCTGCATTTATTTTCAGCTCACTTAATCACTACATTTTCTACATATAAGTATTTATGTTCTATACATACACTTGTTAATCTAAAAAAGTTTTTGAAAAACTCCATTCACCCTCCCTCTTGGGTTGTTTCTTTAGACAACAAGTGGTATCAGAGTAGGTGCTCTAATATTATTTATTATTCTTTTGATCTAAAGTAAATGATCAAGATGAAAATCCAATTAAATATTTTTCTAATGGAAGGGCAATCCACTAATAGACCTTCTTTATTTAATGGTTCTAATTATACATATTGGAAAGTATATATGCACATATTTATTCAAGCACTTGATTATAACCTATGTAGTGTTATAATCAATAGACTACATGCACCCACAGTCATCATTGATGGCAATGTGATTCCTAGACTTAAAAGAGAATGGGATGAAAATGACAAGAAGTTGGCCCAATTGAATACTACAACAATGAATATGCTTTATTGCTCACTTGATGCCAATGAATTCAATCAGATTTTTACTTGTATTTCAACCAAAAAAATATAGAATAGGCTTGAGGTTATCCATGAGGATACCAATCAAGTAAAGAAATTCAAAATAAATATGTTCATATATAAATATGAACTTTTGAAAATGAAATCAACTAAAAGTATTACCAAAATATTTTATATACTAATAGTGAACTTATAAGAAAAATTCTTAAGTCTCTTCCTTGTGCTTGGGAAGCAAAGATGATTGCTATACAAGAAGCAAAGGATCTCAACACCTTGTCCTATGAAGAGCTTCTTAGTTCACTCATGACATATGAGTTAATCATGAAGTAAAACTTAGAAGATAAGGCGAAGAAAAAGAAGACCATAGCTCTCAAGTCCATAGTAAAGGAAGAAGATAAAGATAGTGAAGATTCTCAAGAAGAAGATGATGATGAAGAAATGGCTCTCATAACTAGAAAATTTAGAAACTTTATGAGGAAGAAGAGACCAGGCTTCAAGAGAAGATCCTTCTCTAAAGGTGAAGCTAGAAAAGATCGAGTGAAAGATAAAGACAAGCAGCAGCCTACATGCTTTGAATGCAAAAAGCCAAATTAGTTTAAGATAGACTATCCTCTATTAAAGAAATTCTTCAAGAAAGTGAAGAAGAAGACAATGATGGCAACTTGAAATGACAGTGAAAATTCAAGTTGAGATGAAGAGGGATAAGTAGTCAATTTTTATCTTATGGCTCAAGAGGATGAGATAACACTTAACACTCAATTTAAATTTTCATTTGAAGAATTACAAGAAGTATTTTATGATTTATTTGATGACCATAAAAGGCAAATTTCAAAGAAAAAAATCTAAAATCATTAAATCAAATTCTTATCAAAGAAAAGAAGGAAATGTTGAAAGAAAAAGAACTCATTTTTGCAGAAAAATAGAACTAAAAGAAGGAACTTGAAAAATACAAACCAATGATTGATAAATTCATATTAAGTTCTAAAAAACTACAAATAATACTTAACAACCACAAAACTATTTTTGATAGAGCTGAAATTAGTTTTAGAACTCAAAGAAAGCAAAATGTTCTAAAGAACTTCATAAAAGAATGATCTTCAACCTCACAAAATGTAATATATTTTTGCTATGGAAAATCTTGATACAAATCATATGTTTATAATTTCAAAAAAATAAAAAATGTTCTAAACATGAAGAAGGTGTGGGTTCCCAAAGAAACTATGGTTACCAACACTAAATGATTCAAGATGACTTGGGTACCTAAAACCTCCACTTGATTTATGATTGTAGGTGTGTCTTGCAGTCGATAGAAACAAAGAAAAATAGTATCTAAATAGTGGCTGGTCAAGGCACATGATGGATAATAAGGAGCACTTTATCACTCTTGGAGTTAAGAAAGGAGGAGTTATGACCTTTGGTGATATTGGCAAAAGGCCACATCATCGGAAGTGGTAACATATGTATCACTTCTTCTATCTTTATAGATAATATACTTTTAGGAGAGGGTTTAAAGCATAATTTATTAAGTATAAGTCAATTTTGTGATAAAGACTTTAAAGTAGTTTTTGAATCACTCTGGTGCATAGTTACTAGTCACATAGATAATTGCATTGCTCTCATTGGACATGGACATGAAAGTGTATACTTAGTAGATTTGGATAATTTTTCAACTAAAAAAAGCCAATATCTAGTTGCAATAAATGCTAAGACCAATGAAAATAGTTGGCTATTATTAGATGTGTGCTCTAGAAGCCAGATTGACTGATACTTGTTAAATACTTTCTAGAGATATTTTTATAATTTTGACTTAAAATTAATTAAAGGAATATTTATTCTATCATATTATTTATAAAGTGTTTGTGATACATCCATTGAGTTAATAGGCATGATAACACATATTCTCAAGAGTTGAGAATTTAAGACATATGTTATCATAATTGACTCATAAATTGCTCTTGATCGTAGGATCATCACGAGCATGGTGATTGATCCGGAAGATTGATGTACGATCGCTTTCTTAGAATAGATGAGTTTTGAGTCTATGGTGTGGAGAGATCGGAGTGAGAGTATAGGTACTCGTTAGAGAATGAGAGCACTGAGCATGACCACCTCGAGTAGTCATAAGAAAGATGGGAATAGACAAGGGTCAAAGGTTAACCCATCTTTGCAGGGAAGAAATAGGTGGCGCCCCCTTGGATTTTTCTCTTGGGAATGCATCCTTAGATGTTACATGAGGAAGAGAGGGTGCACATCTCCTTATGGAGTGGTCTCCTAGTGGATAAAGATAGAATGAGTTGGGGTTTATCCAATCAAAATGTTTGAATGGGTCAAAGAAGTTTGAATTGTTCAAACTTCTAGGAGAGATGTTATCTACGCCAACTTCCTCTTATCCCAAATTGATTCCATGCTATTTTCTTAAGATTTTATGTGACAAAAATATAAGAAAATAAGGTGTGGGCATGGATATTAGGTGGACAGTCCTTCTGCATGTTAAACTTTGACCTATTCAAAGTTACATGCGAAGGGACTCTATACTAGTTCTATATATAGGGCCCTACGCAAGTTGTTGTGCATTATGATTTCTATATGGTGAGGTCCTGCCAAAATCTCTATCTCCATGCCCCTCTTTCAGATCTCTTCCTCTTCTCCATGCCCAAGGGGTTGGGCAAAACTCAGAGATCAAAGGTTGGTTCCTGATCCTACAAAGACTGTGCAACTAGTTCCTGCATTGAGAGATGAAGGTGCTACCGTCGAAGATCGATTCGATGGCATTCATGATTGATTCTAGATCTAATCATTGGAGATTAGATCTAGATGGAGGAGACTTCCAAATCTAACTAAGTGGATACTAGTAGAGGCCGGATGCGTGCCCAACTCAATCAGAACTTCGGATCAACCATCAGATCATCACAATGGGTAAACGATTTATCCAATCGGGTGATAATTATTATCACTATTTTATTTTAATTTTATTTATAAATTTTAGATTAATTTAACCAGATTTTAGAATTCTTAGATTTGATCATATCATAAAAAAATTTTTAGAATTATTTCACTATAAACCTGATCGGATTAGATGCATCCTATGGTAGGAAAAATCTAATTTTTTCTTCAATTGGTATCAGAGCAAGGTTGCTGCTTCTAGGTCTATCTTTAGATTGACCTAAAATTATTTTTTTATAATCTAATTATTTAATTTTTAGATGTTACATAGAATGTAATTAGATCTAAAATAAAAAAAAAATTGCATCTTTTAAATATATATGTTTGATATAAACAATGCATGTTCTAGTGTAGATCTGTTGTTCCATATCATGATAGTTTTCAACTATATTTTAGATTAGATCTGATTTAATTATTATGATTTAATTATTTAAGTTTTAGAGGTTACATTAGATGTAATCAGATCTGAAACATAAGATCTAATTTAAAATTTTGATATATATGATATAGGCAGCATATGTCTAGACTAAATCCCTAGTTTAATCTCATAGTCTAGATCAAAAATTTTATGAAATGTTCATTTAATTTTTGAAGATTATGTGATTATATTAGTTATAATTAGATCTAAAAGCATGAGATGCATTTAAAAATTTCATATGTATGATATATGTAATGCATGTCTAGACTAGTTCCATGGATCTATGCCATGAGTAGTCTAGATTAAAAATTTTTATAATGAGATCATTTAAAATTTTATTTTTAGATATTACATCAGATATAATTAGATCTAAAATATAAATTTAAATGTTAAATTTAATACATGAGATGTATGCAAAATATGTATAGATTGGATCTTAAATCATGTAACAGTTATATGCTTTAGATCTAATAGTTTTTGTAATATAGTTCATATTTTTGATTAAGGCATTCCCTTTGGCTGTCTGGTCATAAGAGTAAAAAAGGTTTGAAGGCCTTCTCTTTTCATTTGATGGGGTGCTCTTATGGCATGTAGGGGTGTTGCACATTTGCCCTTAATCAAAAATCAAAAGCTTACTTTTTTGTAAAATACTAGATCCTGAAATCCTATAATTTTTATGCATGTTTTGTTATTGAACCCTTAGACTTAATTAAGAATTAAGTTTATAAAATTAATTAGGTCTAAAATTATAAATTTTTAGATCTAAGACACCATCATAAATCATGGGTTCGGGTGTGGGTAGCTCAATTAGGTCTAGCGGTTGATTAAATCGAATCAAGAGTTGGTTAGGTGGGATTAAGAGTGCTTAGATTTGACCAGCCTAATAGGATTAATTCTAGGTCAAGGTCGACTCACAGTCACATGTGGTCAATCAAGTTAAGACCTAATTTGGCTCCGCGGTTTAAGCCTAAATTGTAAGCTAACCTGATCAGTTCAGGTCAAATAAGTTGGTGTCCGAGGTAAGTATAGCAAATACAACTAGTGGTCTTTAATTGGAAGCTACTCAATCTGAATGCGTTCATGGTGAGTTAATGGCATATTCCTTCCACTGATCCCACTTACCTGACCGATTGAGTCGATCCAGTTCTGGTTTGAGGTGGCTAACAATTTGAGCTAACCCATGCTACTAAGTTAGTCATAAATGTTATGACTAGTTGAGTCTAAGAGACCAAATCAAATCTTCCTAATAAAATATTAAGTCCTAGGTCTTCCACCATTGTAGATGTGTGGGCCCTTTCTAGGATTGATTATTCTCAACTTGATATAGCAGTTTAGTTGCATCGAAAGATGCAACCATGTCTATTAGACATTGGATGCTATGGGTTGGAGGATGGGTTGGGCTCAATATTCTGGATACGGTGAGGGACTCAATTAGAAATCCAATTTATACAAATGGTGGGTTTGACTTAACTAAAGAGTGGAGCAATATTTCGAGTATGGTAAGCTTTAGGAATTAGAGATCAAGTTTGGGTGCATCATGTTTAGAGAAATATTAGATAAGAGTTGTCCACTCATCGATTGACCCATCACTAATAACTGTTAGGTGAGGTGGTGAGCTAGTCGGTAGGATCGCACCATCCACTAAAAATCAATGATCGTGGAGAATTTTGCATCTCTACCAAGAAAGTGTAGGAATTTGAGAAAATAGTGGGAGCCTAATTTGTTTAAAAATGAAGCCCCTAAATAAATTGATTGAGTCAAATTACAAGTCTAACTAGAAACTTTGACTCTCTATAGGAAAATATTTGTATCAAAACCCCTAGCTCGAATCCTAGATATGCACAAGTTGACCAAACCAATTTACAAGGATTAGCTAAAGAACTTCAAAATTATTTTGGGTTCGAAAAAGGTTACCATGTATTGGTCCAGGACCTCCGCTTTAGCAGCTCGTCTGATTACTGATCAGAGAATGTCTTATGAGAAGTGGTATGAGGATCATAACAAAGTAAGGTACCATATGTTGGGCTCAATGTCAGATGAATTACAGCACGAATATGAAGACATCAGGACTGCTCGTCAAATGTTGGCACAACTACAATAGTTGTTTGGTAATCAGAGTCGCGTAGTGCATTATCAAGTCTCCAAAAGACTATTTAAGGCGTAGATGCATGATGGGCAGTCAGTCAAAGATCATTGCTTGGCAATGATCAAGGACCTAGAAGAATTTTAGAAGCTCGATGTCCTGATGGATAAGGATCTTCAGATTGATGTGATCCTGGAATCCTTCAATAATTTGTATGGAAGTTTATCATAAACTTCTATATGAATTAGCTTATGTGCACCTTGGTCGAGTTGATGAACATGCTGGTTACTGTTGAGCAAAATTTGAAGAGTTCAAAGGGCTTAGTTCTGATTATGGAGTAGACTTCTTCCAAGAGAAAGTCTTTTGGAAAGAAGAAGAAGTTTGCGAAGTAGCAAAAAATAGAGGGAAAAAGAAGGGTGAGCCAAGGAGAAGAAAAAGTATTTCCAATGCAACTCTGATGGCCATTGGAAGCAGAACTACCCTACGTACCTGGCCAGCTTGAAGAACAAGTAGGAAGAAGGAACTTCTGAAGGAATGCTCATTATTGAATCTGTCAAGCAAAATGTGAATGCCATAGGATCAAAATGATCTTGAGATATTATTAATGAAAGGTACCTGTGGCACCTTAGGCTAGGTCATATAGATGAAGACAGGATTAACAAATTGAAGAAATTGGGACTAATGGGTTCGTTGACTTTTGAATCATATTTGATTTGTGAATCATGCTTTCAAGGCAAAATGACCAAGCTTTCTTTTGTAGGATATGGGAAAGGGCCACAGATCTACTTGCCCTGGTACATATGATATGTGTGGCCTATTCGATGTGCCAGCCAGAGGCAATTATGACTACTTTATTATTTTTATCGATAATCTATCTCAGTACAGATATATGTACTTGATACGACATAAGTCTATAGACATTGAAATATTCAAAAAATTCAGACATGAAGTAGAAAAGCAAATTAAAAAGCCCATAAAGATTCTTCGATCAAATCGAGGAGGTGAGTACCTTAGTCAAAAATTTTTGGACTATCTCAAGGACAATGGTATAGTGTCATAATAGACTCCACCTGGAATGCCTTAACTTAATGGATTTTGAAAATGGAGAAATCGGATCCTATTAGATATGGTCTGATCCATGATGAGCTTCATGGATCTTCTGGAGTTTCTTTAGGAACATAGTTTAATGACAGCTATCAAATTACTAAATAGGATTTCATCTAAAATCGTTCCTATCACTGCATATGAGATATGGCATGGTAAGAAGCCAAGTCTGACTCATCTCAGAATTGGGGTTGTTCGATGGTGGATAAGTTAGAGTCTAGGTCCCTTATAGTTCGATTTATTGGATATCCTAAAAAGTTATTAGGATATTACTTCTATCTTCCAAAAAATCGCAATGTGATTGTGGGTTAACATACCATTTTTGAAAATAGTTGGTGGCATCAAAATATAGATTTGGCTCAAGGAGAAAGTCTCTAAAGAGCAATGAGCTAAGGAACCTCAGAAACCCAGTTAGTCAGGCCGATCCATAATTCACTACCTCCTTCATCTCGTAGGTCAAATAGAATTTTCCATCCTCCTGAAGGTGTTAGATGTGCACCCTAGAAGTCAGATTGGCTGTCACTTATAATATACTTCTAAGAATAATTTTATAATTTTTATAATAAATTAATAAATAAATTATTTTTCTATCATAGTGTGTATTTAAAAGTGTCTGTAATACATCCTTTGAGTCAATGGTAATGACAATTCATATTTTTAAGAGTTTAAAATTTAAGACATAAATTTTTATAATTAACTCATAAAGTGCTTCTGACTATAGGATCATCATGAAGATGGTTCTCGATCCAGAAGGTTGGTGTATGATCGCTTTCTTAAAATAGATGTATCTTGAGTCAACGGTGTGGAGACACCAGAGCGAGAGTATAGGTACTTGTTAGAAAATGAGGGTACTCAGCATGACTACCTCGAGTAGTCATAAGGAAGTCTACCTTCTCGTCGATGACTGACTCGATGCTGCAGTAGTGTATATGGTTCTTTGATCTGAGGTGCATAGACAGTTTACCTTGAGGGTGTTATAGTTTGAGTACACCATAACTTGGTCTCTTAGCCATTCAAAATCCTAAGGTGTATGTTGGCTATAGCATGTTCATTATAGGAATTGGATTGTACCAATAAAGGGATCTATCTACCTCGGTAGATGAGAAGTAGCCCTATGATAATCATGAGATTGAGTCCTTAAGCTCATGGCCATGGCAGAGTGAAGATGATAGAAAGAGTTTCTATTAGGATTTTATATTGAACTCGAATCGAATGATTAATTCATATGACGGACATTGGGTTTGACGAGTTCACCTTAACCCTAATCCTATTAGGGCTCAAGATAGAAGAACCCAATCACATAGGTAACTGCACCAAGAGGCTTACTTTCAATTATGATGGATTGCCACCATATACTGCTAAGTATTACTGATGGATTTTGGGAGCAATTAGAATGATTTTGATGATCAATCATTCTAATTGTATGAATCAAAAAAGTTTTGGTCCAACGAAAGGCGTTTTGATGATGTCGATGATGGAGATCGCGACATATCTCATTACCATATAGAATTAAATCTAACTAGATTATACAAATAAGGATTTGGATCTAGATATCATCAATTGAGCTAACCTAGTTTGATTGATTTGGATTAGATCCAATCAAGTTCAAGGTAATCGTGCTAGCATATGATTAAGCTTGACTTTCTCCTTCTAAAATCATTCTGATTCATTGCAACCAAGTCAAATTTAATTTAACTCATTCTTATATTTTGAATGGATTTATTTTCATCTAACTAGAATAAGTTTAGCTAAGATTAATTGTAGAAATTAAATCCATTCATAGTCAAATTGGACTTGGGTCAAAAGTTGACCTATTTGAGAGAATTGAGGGTCACCAGATCAGACATTTCTAGAAAATTTTTTAGAAATCATTTTGATCTAGTTTTTGGATATGTGTTAGAGCACAAATTATATATTGGGTGTCCCAAATTTTGTGATTTTTGAAGGTGTCAAGGCTATGTTATAATAGAGTTTGATTTGGATCAAACTCTTGAGAGAAGAGTCCTAGGCGTAGTGGACTCTTCCTTATCTACTCATGCCGCCACCTTCTAGATTGATTTTTGATGTCAAAATCAAATGAGATTTGAGGATTTTCATGGAGATCAAGTCTAAGAGTCCCAATGATCAAAAAAAATGAGGATTTTAGTTAAAAAGGGACTCTAACTTGGCACTATGCTTTTGTATAAGAATCCTTGCACCAAGGCTCTTCATGTAGAAATATTTTTCATACCCAAAGGCTGTTGTTCTAGATATACCACACCTCCTCTATCTTCATGTAGAAATATTTTTCATATCCAAAGGCTGTTGTTCTAGACATCCTACACCTTCTCTATCCTCTCTCTCCCTCACTTTTACATGCCTAAAAAGTTAAGCACAAATCTGAGAAGAAGATCCAATTAAATTTGTGAAGAGTTCCGCATGTACGCGATAGTGTTCGTGAGATGGATATGCTACCTTCCAAAATTTTTTGAAGAACTTCTAGATCAGATTCAGATCTAATCCTTGAAGAAAATATTTGTGAGGAGAATACATCTAAATCCTTCCAAAGTGGATACTGGTAGAGGCCAGGCACGTACGTGGCTCCTTCCAGAACCTTAGGAAACATCAAGATCATCGCAGGATAATCAGATTACCTAAACAAGGTATGATATTAAATCTAATTTAATTTCTATTTTAATTTTTAATATCAGATCATCATGATCAGATCTAAAAACTCTTATATTAGATTGAATCATTTAAGAATTTTTAGAAAAATTCATCTCATATCTGATCAGATCTGCACGATCCTGCGATGGAAAACAAGATTTTCCTTCAACTAGTATTAGAGCCAGATTAGCAGTTTTTCAGATCTATCTTAGATCTAATTCTATTTTTATTTATAATCTGATATTAGAAAATTTTAGATGTTACATCAGATGTGATTAGATCTGAAATCAAAATATTAAAAGTTAAATAATTTAGATATAATATGTATGAGATGCATGACTAGATTAGGTATAGAATAATTCTGTGTAGTCTAGTATGATCATGTATTTATTTTGATTAAATATAATTTTAGATTTATTTTTTTTATATTATACTTATTATAATTAGATCTAAAAATAAAAAATAATTTTTTTAATTTTTGATTTATTCATATTAGATATGAAAGATGCTTGCCTAGAATAGTCATAGAATAGTTCTATAAGATGTCTAGAATAGTTTTATTTTTGATATGATCAAATTTAAAATTTTATTTTTTAGATTTAATATATGATATTTTAGATCTGAAAGAATGCATATTGATGATACATGAGATGGATGCAAGATATGTATTAGTTAGATCATTTTATATATGATATATGATCTAACTAGTTTTGTAGTAAAAAATATATTTTTGATTAAGGAGTTTCCTATGGCCATCCGATCATAAGAACAAATTAGGGTTTAAAGGCTCTCTCCTCCCATTCGATAGGATATTCTTATGGCATGTAGGGGTGTTGCATGTTCGTCCTTAATAAAAAATTAAAACTTATTTTTCTGCAAAACCCTAGATCATGAAATCCTAGGATTTTTATTACATGTTTTGTTTATAAACCCAAAAATTAATTAATAATTAATATTATGAAATTAATTAAGTCTAAAAATTATGAATTTTTATATCTAAGACATATTTATAAAATTTGGTTTGGGCTTGGGTAGCTCAATTAGGTCAGTGGTTGATCAAACCAAATCAAGAGTTGGTTAAGTGAGATCAAAGAAAGCTTAGATTTGACCAACCTAATTGAACGAACTAGATCTAGGGTTTTATAGGTAGATCTTAAAAACTTTTTCAAGATCTTACAGCGGAAGACTTAAATAAATCAAATATTTATTTAAATAAACATATAAATACCTAGATCTTAGATCTATTACATGATTAAGGCATGATATTAAATCAAAAATTAAAATCAAATAAGAAAGTAAAAGATTGATCAAATCAATCAAGATCGACACTACATCCAATGTAGGTATGAAGTTAATAGATCAGATCTATTACCTGAGCAAGTTAGATGTTCTAACTTGCTGATCCAAGCTTGAGGATGAAGTCATGAGCCGCACACATGTTCGGCCTCTAGGAGTTATCCACACGAGCCTACGATCTCTGATCTGAAGTTCGATGCATGAAATCAGCATAGCATGCTAGTACTGTGCTAATCCTTCTTCGACGATCGATCTGATGCTTTTTTCTTCAAAATTTAGATTCTCTAAAATTTGAGAAGAAAGATGAGAGTTTATTGATCTGAGACTCTCTTAGAAAAAACTAAAAAAAAGGAGGAGAGATTGAAAATAAAACAACCCTAGAAGAAGACTCTCTTCTTCTTCTCTTTTCTCTCAACTAGATACCTAGTTTGGTGCCTATGGAACCCCCATGCCCAAGGATTCTCTTCTTCTAATTTTTGTACACCCCAAACCTAACCCAAAGCTCTATATTCTATGAAAAAATTAGAACAAAATTCATCCAATAAAAGAAGAAAAAGAAGAGTCCAAGTTAGATCAAAATCCTAGACTAGGAATGTCCAAACATGGGAAGTTGTAGGGGCGCCCAACTCTTTGGCGCCTCCTCCATAATTATTGGCGGGGACCAGCAAGAGAGGGTGCATAAAAAAGGAGATTATTTTTATGGAATAAAAGAAGAATTAATTAAAAGAGGGGGCGGCACTCAAGGGAAGGTGTTTTGGTCAACAAGGATTCTATCTCATAGAATCCTAAGCAAAACTAACTCTTCTTTTGACTTGGTCTTCCAACAAATTGCCTTATGAGAAAAGGAGGAGAGAAAGAGGGCATGAGAAGCAATGAGAGTGGAGAATTTTCATATAAGAAATAAAACAAAAAGGGCACATTAGGACTCCTATTTTGACTTGATCAAACAAGATCTTTTAACCAAATAAAATCAAGATTAAACTAACTCAATTAAATAAGGCCCTGAATCATTTAAAGACTTAATTAAATTAGATAAAATTAGATTTAATTTTGATTTATTTTCTAATCAAATTAGAAAATTGGGTTAATCCAAGTCCTAGTTAGACTAGGACTAGTTCTTCCTTGCATTTAGCCTATCCAATAAATCAATTGGACTTGATCCAATCAAGCCCAAACCAAATCTAATTAAAAATATTTAATTAGACTTAATCTCAATCTATTGGCTTAATAAAATTAAGCTAATTAGCAATCCAATTACTCATCGATCCTCCTGCAATACTTGCACTAGGTTAAACACCAATCGTATTGATTATTTAATCCTAAAATGATTCTTAATCATTGATCAACCATCCCATCAGATCATAAGCTCTAATGTGTATAACCTCATAGATCTGAACCTAAGTTAGTAGCATAAAAATAAATTTCTGTACCAATCAAAATGACCATCTGGCAATGATACCTGATGGTCGGATAGGTTGAAGGTGTAGAACACCATCCTTAGAACCCATGTAGATATAGTTTTCATATAATTCTTTCCCTTGACCGTAATGCTCATAGGACACCTCAGAGTTCAACTATCAACTCTGATTAGATTGTCCACATTGTATTTTAAAATTTTAAATCTATTTGATGGATTACCCTGGCTAAGGTTTTACTATATTGAAATACAGTGACATATTCTTCTCCAACTCTTAGAGTGGTCAATTCCATCTTGATCACACTCCAACTTTGTAAATACTTGACTGTGCCCAGAAGCCTTCCATTGCTGAATTAGAAATTTAGTTAGTCCGGTACCAAAGCACAGTGAGTTGCTTGCAAGTCACTGAGGTGATCTCAGGTCTAAGAGATATACTTATATCTATATCCCATCAAAGACATTCTCGATAGCAGAATGCTCTGAAGTTGGTCACGTTCAATGATGTTGTATCCATACATCTCACCTGTATGTCATACCAGTGTCTCCACACTCCTTGGTTAAGAGGGTAACCAACCTATATGGTATATAGCGACCTATATTCAATAGATGCTGTTGTCCTAATTAGCTGCCTATCATTTGATCGTGAACAAATTTAAGGACTAATCGATAAATCCTCTCTTTATTAAAACTAAATAGTCCTAAGGACTTCATCACAATAACGGAGTTCATTAGAAGATGTAAATTTATGATAAAAAAGATACCAAAATATTTTTATTAATTAATAAATTAATTATAATTATAAAATAGCTCAACCATCAATAGGCTGATGATTGGCTTTGGGACATAATTTTCAATAACTCCCACTTATCCTAAAGCCACTCGATAGAGTATCTAAAACCCATCTTCGACTTATGGTTGTCGAACTCCTTGATTGCCAGGGCTTTAGTGAAGGGGTTGGCTAGGTTCTCCATTTTGTCGATCTTTTGAACGTCGATGTCACCACAATCCATGATTTCACGGACCAAATGAAAGTGGCGCAGAATCTGCTTTGTCTGCTGGTGTGCCTTCAGTTTTTTTCTTAAGCTATGGCGCCAGTGCTGTCATAGTAGAGTAGGACTGGACCATTAATGGAGGGTGCTACTCCAAGCTTAGTGATGAAATTTTTCAGTCATACAGCTTCCTTTGTTGCATCTGATGCTGCCATGTACTCTACTTCGCAAACAGAGTCAGCCACTATATGCTGCTTGAAACTTTTTCAGTAGATAGCTCCACCATTTAGAGTAAAGATATACCCTGACACACTTTTACTATAATCATGGTCAGATTGAATGCTGGAGTCTATAAATCCTACAAGCTTCAGATTTGACTCACCATAAACCAACCATTGGTCCTTAGTATTTCTTAAATACTTAAGTATGGTTTTAACCACCTTTCAATGATTTTTTTTAGGATCAGACTAGTATCTACTCACCACTCCTAGTGAGTATGCCACGACTGATCTCGTACATGTCATTACATACATAATAGACCCCACTACCAAAGCATATAAGATTCTACTCATATGCTCTCTCTCTTCA
>QRFJ01000724.1:172012-288505 GCA_006176705.1 Cocos nucifera | reverse complement strand
TTTATTCCTTATAGTGCAGAGAAATCATTTATGATTAAGAGAATGCCATCCACATACAAAATAAGAAATACCACTGCTGGACCATTTGTCCATTTGCAAATATAGGGTTCTTCTCCATTCTTAACGAAGCCATACGTTTTGATTATTTTATCAAAATGCATGTTCCAACTCCAAGATGCCTACTTCAATCCATAAATGGATCTCTGAAGCTTGTATATCTTGGACTCATCTATGGATGTGAACCATTCAGGTTGTATCATATACACCTCTTCAATCAGCTCTTCATTTAGGAAAGCTGTCTTCACATCCACCTCTCAGATCTCATAGTCCAGATGGGCAGCAATGGCAAGCATGATTCGAATGGACTTGAGCATTGCCATAGAAAAGAACGTCTTGTCATAGTCAATACCATAACATTGATAATACCCTTTGGCAACCAGATGGGCTTTATAGCTCTCAACCTTTTCGTCTGCGTCCCTCTTCCTTTTGAAGACCCATTTACATCCAATGGGTTTAACCCCTTCAGGTGGGTCAACTAATATCCATACATCATTGACCTTTATGGAATCCATTTTGGATCTCATGACTTCTAGCCATTTCTTAGAGTCAGATCTCTACATTGCATCCATATAAGTGATCGGGTCCTCATCTTTCTCAACGAGTTCGATGGAATCACCATCCTGGACCAAGAATCCATAGTATCTGTTCGGATGGCATAATACTCTACCGGATTGTCTTAATGGTGTGGGTTCACTAGGCTTTGGATCTGATCTCATCAAATCTGGCTTAGGTTGAACATTCTGTGTCAGACTTTCTATCTATTGCACTTCTTCAAGTTCAACCTTAGAGGCAATAGTTCCTTCACCAAGGAACTCCATTTCCAAAAAGGTTGCCCTAAGGCTGACGAACACCTTTTGTTCATTAGCATGGTAGAAATAGTATCCTTTAGTCTCTTTTGGGTATCCTATGAATGTACACATATCAGACCTAGGTTCAAGTTTGTCTGTAACTAACCATTTGATATAAGCCGGGCACCCCCAAATCCTAAGGTGTGAAAGTGCTGGTTTACGCTCTATCCATATCTCATATGGGGTTTTAAATACAGACTTATTTGGAATCTTATTTAATAGATAACAAGCCGATTCGAGTGCATATCTTCAGAAGGATATCGGCAAGCTAGCAAATTCCATCATGGATTGGATCATGTCTAACAAAGTCTGATTCTTCCTTTCAAACACACCATTATGCTATGGTGTTCCAGGAGGAGTCCATTGGGAGAGAATTTCATTCTCTCCTAGATATATGAAAAACTCATCAAAAAGATATTCTCCTCCTCGATCAGACCAAAAAGTTTTAATACACTTTTCAATTTATTTTTCTACTTCACTTCGAAATCATTTGAACATTTCAAAAGAATCCAACTTATATTTCATCAGATAGATATATTCATATTTGGATAGATCATCTATGAAAGTGATGAAGTAGACATATCCACCTCAGGCACTTATGCTCATTGATCCATATACATCAGTATGTACTAGTCCTAAGAGCTCATTAGCTTGCTCACCTTTTTCAGTGAAAGGTGACTTAGTCATTTTACTAAGAAGATAAGACTCATAGGTTGGAAGCGATTCACAATCATTGACTTCGAGCATTCCCTTTTGAGTCAACCTATTTATCCTGTTCTTATTATATGACCTAGCCTACAGTGCCATAAGTAGATATCCGATACACTATCTAATATAGGGTGCTTGCCAGTAGAATAGACTACATTAACACGTTGTGATAACATATATACACCATTGTTCAACTATCCATAAAAAATAGTAACACCATTCACAATGACATTACAAACTCATTTCTTTATTAAAATTTCATAATTATTCATGGCCAAAAGGCCTATAAAAATGATATTTAAAAAGAAACTAGAATAGAAATGACAATCACCAAGAACAACGGTATGAGATTCAAATATAAGTTTCAAAATTTCTAAAGCTAAAATTGGAACTAATCTTCCATCTCCAACGTTTAGGAATCTCTCATCTTGCTCGAATCTTCTACTGACCTACAATCCCTACAACGAATTACAAATATGGTAAGGGCTATTGGTATCTAATACCCCATCAGTAATATCACAAATGGAGAAATTATAAGCAGTTATCATATAAATATCTTGCCCAGCAATAGCTTGCTTCTTTCTCTGCCTGTTCGGATCTAGGGAGGCAATGTACTGAGAACAATTCCTCTTCCAGTGCCTAAACTTCTTGCAAAAGAAGCATTCAGCTTGACTCTTATCGAGCTTGATCTTCCTGATCTGGCCCTGTACTAATGTCCCAGCCTGAACATGCACCTTCTTTATTTTCTTCTTCTTATTCTTCTTCCCTTTCCTAAAGGGTCGAGAACTAGAAGATGAACCTCCCACTAAGTTCACCAACCCTTTATGGAGCTGGTGATCCTTTTCAAAGTTCTGAAGTTACCTTAGTAAGCCATGGTAGTGTACTTCAGGCTTTGTCATTCTTGAAGAAACTAGATCTAGGATTTTACAGATAGATCTTGAAAACTTTTTCAAGGTTTTGCAGTAAAAGACTTAAATAAATCAAATATTTATTTAAATAAATATGTAAACACCTAGATCTCAGATCTATTACATGATTAAGACATGATATTAAATTAAAAATTAGAATCAAAAAATAAAAATAAAAGATTGATCAAATCAACCTAGATCTACACTACATCAAATGCAGGTATGATGTTAATATATCAGATCTATTATTTGAGTAAGTTAGATGTTCTAACTTACTGATTCAGGCTTGAGGATGATGTCACAAGCTGCACACGCAACCGATTTGTGATCTCCTCTGGCTTTGACTAGGGATGGTGGACAATAATCCTATGATCTCTTCCTTCCTCATGAAGCCTGGAGAAAGCCTTTAGATCTAAATCTCACTGCTGATCTCTATTAAAAATTGATCTTCTTCCTCCTTCATGCTCAACCAGGCTCTGATACGAATTATTGTTCCTAGGGCTGCTTGGAGCCACAGTCGTAGATCCGATCTCTTGCATGAACCTGGGTGTTAATCCATCAAACTCAAGAAGATTTAAGAAAGATGAGAGAAGCTAGAATTTTGGTGTTGGAACCAAAGAGAAGAGAGAAGAGAGTTAGGAAGAAAAGCTTAATTATATTCACTTCTTCATTATAAAAGTTACAATATCCTAGTTTATATACCCTAGAGTTTTCACATGAATCCTAATAAACCACAGCTTAAAAACTTTCTTAGGCTAACCCAATACATGAAAGCACTCACCGAGCCAAAGTCTCACATACTCTCATCCCCTGGATCTAATCCCAACCCATACATAAATTAGCCCCCTTATGACCTCTTAAACCAGGTCTGAAGACCCTTAGGATGGCCTCTAAGAGTTGTCCACATGAGCCTACGATCTTTGATCTGATGTTCAATGTAGAAAATCAGCACAGCATGCTAGTACTGTGCTGATCCTTCTTTGATGGTCGATCCGATGCTCCCTTCTTCAAAATTTGGACTCTTCAAAATATGAGAAGGAAGATGAGAGTTTACTGATCTAAGACTTTCTCAAGAAAAACTCAAAAAAAGGAAGAGAGATCAAAAATAAAATAACTCTAGAAGAAGACCCTCTTCTTCTTCTCTTTTCTCTTACCTAGATACCTAGTTTGGTACCTATGGAACCCCCATGCCCAAGGACCCTCTTCCTTAGATTTTTTCACATCCCAAACCTCTCCTAGATCTCTATATTTTACAAAAAAATTAGAACAAAATTCATTCAATAAATAGAGAAAAAGAAGAGTCCATGTTAGATCAAAATCCTAGACTAGGAATGTCCAAACATGGCAAGTTGTTAGGGCGCCCAACTCTTGGGTGCCTCCTCCACAATTATTGGCGTGGACCAACAAGGGAGGGCACACAAAAAAGGAGATTATTTTTGTGAAATAAGAGAAGAATTAATTAAAAGAGGAGGCAGCACTTGAGGGAAGGTGTTTTGGTCAATAAGGATTCTATCTCATAGAATCCTAAGCAAAACTAACTCCTCTTTTGACTTGATCTTCCAACAAATTGCCTTATGAGAAAAGGAGCAGAGAAAGAGGGCATTAGAAGCCATGAGAGTGGAGAATTTTCATGTAAGAAACAAAATAAAAAGGACATGGGGCATGAGGATTAAGTGGCGCAAGTGATAGGGAGTCCTAGTCACACTAG
Organism: Cocos nucifera; assembly: GCA_006176705.1. NCBI lineage: Eukaryota > Viridiplantae > Streptophyta > Magnoliopsida > Arecales > Arecaceae > Cocos > Cocos nucifera. The sequence goes on along the minus strand of QRFJ01000724.1, from coordinate 284,273 downwards.
GACTCCTATTTTGACTTGGACAAACTAGATCTTTTAACCAAATAAAATCAAGATTAAACCAAACCAATTAAATAAGACCCAAACCTAGTTAAGGATTTAATTAAATTAGATTAAATCAAATTTAATTTTGATTTATTTTCTAATCAAATTAGAAAATTGGGTTAATCCGTATCCTAGTTAGACTAGGACTAGTTCTTCCTTGCACTTGGCGTATCCAATAAACTAATTGAACTTAATCCAATCAAGCCCAAACTAAATCTAATTAAATTATATTTAATTAGACTTAATTTCAATCTATTGGCTTAATCAAATTAATCCAATTAGCAATCTATTTGCTAATCGATCCTCTTGTAACACTTGCACTAGATTAAACACCAATCGTATTGATTGTTTAACCCTAGAATGATTTTTAATCATTGATCAACCATCCAATCAGATCGTAAGCTCTAATGTGTGTGACCTCATAGGTCCAAACCTAAGTTGATAGTATAGAAATAAATTTTTATATCAATCAAAGTGACCATCTAGCAATGATATCCGACGGTCGGATAGGTCAAAGGTGTAGATCACCATCCTTAGAACCCATGCGGATATAGTTTTCATATAATTCATTCCCTTAACCACAATGCTCGTAGGACACCTTAGAGTTCAATTGTCAACACCGATCAGGTAGTCCATATTATATTTCAAAATATCAAATCCATCTGATGGATTATCCTGGCCAAGGTTATGCTATACTAAAATACAGTGATACATTCTTCTCCAACTCTTGGAGTGGTCAATTCCATCTTAATCACACTCCAACTTTGCAAGGACTTGACTATGCCCAGAAGCCTTCCATTGCTGAATTAGAAATTCAGTTAGTCCTATACCAAAGCATAATGAGTTGCATGCAAATCACCGAGGTGATCTCAGATTTAAGGGATACTTATACCTATATCCCATCAGAGACATTCTCGATAGCAGAATGCTCTGAAGTTAATCAGGTTCAATGACGATGTACCCATACATCTCACCTGGATGTCATACCAGTATCTCCAAATTTTTTGATTAAGAGGACAACCAACCTCTATGGCATATAGCAACCTATGCTCGATAGACGCTGTTGTCCTAATTAACAGTCTACGATTTGATCGTGAACAAATTTAAGAACTAATTGATAAATCCTCTCTTTATCGAAACTAAATAATCCTATGAACTTCATCACAATAATGTACTTCATTAGAACATGTAAACTTATGATAAAAAAGATGCAAAAATATTTTTATTAATTAATAAATTAATTATAATTATAAAGTAGCTCAACCATCAACAGACTAATGATTAGCTTTGGAACATAATTCCCAATAAATCCCACTTGTCCTAAAGCCACTTGGCACAGTATCTAATATCCTTCTTCGACTTATGGTTGTCGAACTCCTTGATTGCTAGAGCTTTAGTAAAGGGATCGGCTAGGTTCTTCCTTCCATCGATCTTCTGAAGGTCAATGTCACCACGATCCATGATTTCACGGACCAAATGAAAGCTGTGCAGAATGTGCTTTATCTGCTGACGTGCTATCCGTTTCTTTTCTTTAGCTATGGCGCCAGTGTTGTCGCAATAGAGCTGGACTGGACCATCAATGGAGGGTGCTACTCCAAGCTCGGTGATGAACTTCCTTAGCCACACAGCTTTCTTTGCTGCATCTGATGCTACCATGTACTTTACATCGCAAACAGAGTCAGCCACTGTATGCTGCTTAAAACTTTTTTAATAGATGGATCCATCATTTAGAGTAAAGATATACCCCAACACACTTTTTTTGTCATCATGGTCAAATTGAAAGCTAGAGTCTGTAAACCCCACAAGCTTTGGTCTGACTCACCATAAACCAACCATTGGTCTTTACTATTTCTCAAATACTTAAGGATGGTTTTAACCACCTTCCAGTGATTTTCCTTAGGATCAGACTGGTATCTACTCCTCACTCCTAGTGAGTATGCCATGTCTGGTCTTGCACATGTCATTGCATATATAATAGACCCCACTATCAAAGCTTATGGGATTCTACTCATATGCTCTCTCTCTTCATGAGTTATCGGACAATCCTTCTTAGAGAGAAATTTCGTGGCCTATCAGGAGATAGATCCTTTTGGAATTCTCCATGCTAAACCTCTTCATCACAATTTCTATGTACGTGGACTAAGATATACCAAGCATCCTTTTAGATCTATCCCTATAAATCTTCATCCTAAGGATATAAGATGCTTCACCCAAGTCCCTCATGGAGAACTTTGGTGATAATCAGACTTTTATTCCTTGTAGTGTGGGGATATCATTTCCGATTAAGAAAATATCATCTACGTACAAAATAAGAAATATCACTGCTGGACTATTTGCCCATTTGTAAATGTAGGGTTCTTCTCCATTCTTAATGAAGCCATACATTTTGATCACTTTATCAAAATGCATGTTCCAACTTCGAGATGCCTGCTTCAATTCATAAATGGATCTCTAAAGGTTACACACCTTGGACTCACCTATGAATGTGAACCCTTCAGATTGTATCATATACACCTTTTTGGTCAGCACTCTATTTAGAAAAGCTATCTTCACATCCATCTACCAGATCTCATAGTCTAGATGGGCAGTAGTGGCAAGCATGATCTGAATGGACTTGAGTATTGCCATAGGGGAGAATATCTCATTATAGTCAATACCATAACGTTGATGATACCCATTGGCAACCAGACGGACTTTATAGGTCTCCACCTTTCCATCTGCGCCTCTCTTCCTTTTGAATATCCACTTACACCCAACGAATTTAACCCATTCAGGTGGGTCAACTAATGTCCATACATGATTAATCTTCATGGATTCCATTTTGGATCTCATGGCTTCTAGCCATTTTTTAGAGTCGGATCTCTACATCGCATCCATATAAGTGCTCGGATCCTCATCGTTCTCATCAAGTTTGATGGGATCACCATCCTGGACCAAGAATCCATAGTATCTGTCCAGATGGCACGGTACTCTACTAGATCACCTTAATGGTGTGGGTTCACTAGACTTCGGATTTAATCTGATCAAATCTAACTTAGGTTCAACATTCTGTGTTAGACTTTCTACCTATTGAACTTCATCAAGTTCAACCTTAGAGAAAATAGTTCCTTCACCAAGGAACTCCATTTCCAAAAAGATTGCCCTAAGGCTGATGAACATCTTTTGTTCATTAGCATGGTAGAAATAGTATCCTTTGATCTCTTTTGAGTTCTTCATGAATGTATACTTGTCAAACCTAGGTCCAAGTTTGTTTGTAACTAACTGTTCGACATAAGCCGGGCACCCCCAAACCCTAAGGTGTGAAAGTGCTGGCTTTATATCTCATATAGGGTTTTAACTATAGACTTAATTGAAATCCTATTTAATAGATAACAAGCTGATTCGAGTGCATATGCCCAGAAGGATATCGTCAAGCTAGAAAATCCCATCATGGATCGGACCATGTCTAATAAAGTCTGATTCTTTCTTTCAAACACACCATTATGCTATGATGTTCTAGGAGGAGTCCATTGGGAGAGAATTTCATTCTCTTCTAAATATGTGAGACTCACCAGAAAGGTATTCTCCTCCTCAGTCAGATTGAAGAGTTTTAATACTCTTCTCAATTTGTTTTTCTACTATACATCGAAATCATTCAAACATTTTAATAGAATCCGACTTATGTTTCATCAGATAGACATATCCATATCTAGATAGATCATCTATAAAAGTGATGAAGTAGACATATCCACCTCTGGCACTTATGCTCATTGGTCCACATACATCAGTATGTACTAGACCTAAGAGCTCATTGGCTCTCTCACCTTTTTTAGTAAAAGATGACTTGGTCATTTTACCAAGAAGATAGGACTCACAGATTGGAAGTGATTCATAATTATTGACTTTGAGGATTCCCTCTTGACTCAACCTGTTTATCCTATTTTTGTTTATATGACCTAGCCTATAGTGCCATACGTAGATATCTAATACACTATCTAATCTAGGATGCTTGCCAGTAGAATATACTACATTAATAGGTTGTGATAACATATATACACCATTATTCAATTATCCACATAAAGCAGTAACACCATTTATAATGACATTACAAACTCATTTTTTTATTAAAATTTCATAATTGTTCAAAGCCAAAAGGCCTATAGAAATGATATTTAAAAAGAAACTAGGACAGAAATGATAATCACTAAGAACAACGGTATGAGATTCAAAAATAAGTCTCAAAATTTCTAAAGCTAGAACTGGAATTGATCTTCCATCTCCAACATTTAGGAACCTCTCTCCTTGCTCAAATCTTATACTGACCTACAACCCCTGCAATGAATTGCAAATATGGTAAGAGCTATCGGTATCTAATACCCCTTCAATAATATCATAAATAGAGAAATTGCAAGGACTTATCATATAAATATCTTGCCTAGCAACAGCTTGCTTCTTTTTCTGCCTGTTTGAGTCTAGGGAGGAAATGTACTGAAGATAGTTCCTCTTTTAATGCCTCCGCTTCTTGCAAAAGAAGCATTCAGCTTGACTCTTATCAGACTTGATCTTCCTGATCTAGCCCTACACTGATCTCCCAGCCCAAACTTGCACCTTCTTTGTTTTCTTCTTCTTGTTCTTCTCCCCTTTCCCAATGGGTCGAGAACTTGAAGATTAACCTTCCACTAAGTTTACCAACTCTTTATGGAGCTGATGATCTTTCTTAAAGTTCTGAAGTAACCCTAGTAAGCCAGGATAGTTTACTTCTAGCTTTGTCATTCTATAATGAGTAAGAAAAGGGAGATAGGATTTTGGCAGCGAGTTTAGTATTGCATCTTTCCTAAGTTATTCATGCAAGAAAAAGCTGAGTTTGCTCAAGCGCTTTATACAGTACATGATCAATGATAGAGGCTCCATCCCATATTCTAGCATTGAAGATGGTGCAACTAGTTTTATGCCTCTCAAGGTCATCGGGTGTGCCAAAAGAATCCTCTAACACTTGGAGCATTTCATTTGGCTGAGCTGTCTCAAACCTGCGATTGAACTCGTCGCTCATCACAGCAAGCATAATGCAGCGCACCTTGGTTTGGTCACTGAGCCACTTTTGATAAGTGTCACTGACTGTTCCACGTGCATTGGCAGCTAGCTCCTTTGGTGCAGGATCCATCAGCACATATGAATGAAAAAAACCTATTTCTCGAGTTATATTCTTTGAGATCCGATTTGATCAAGAAAAATATTTTAAATTTTTTTTTCTTACATCTAAATCAAATCTAATACTTTTCATATCTGATTTGATAGATCTAATAAAATAAAATAAAAATAAATTAAATTAGATTCAATTCGTACCTTGTTCTTAGGTAATCTAATTATCCTATGATGATCCGATTGATTGCCTGAGGTTCTAGATGTAGCCACGCAATTGTCTGGCCTCTATCGGTATCCACTCAGGCAGGATCTTGATATCTCCTTCTTCTTTATCTATCCTCCAAAGATCAGATCTAGATCTGATCTTGAAGATCTTCAAAATAACTTTTGAGGATTCGACGTCATCTCTTGCAGCAGTGCTACCTTCTTCCTTTCTTGTCGCCTTTCTCTTTCCTGGATCGCACATAACTGGAGCCCAAAACCTCTTGAGCATGGAGAGGAGAGAGAGGATCAGATGTAGGCATGGAGGAGAGAGGGAGAGAGTAATATGGCATGGGCTAAGGGTGAACCTCTCTAAAGCTAGGTGTAGATAGGATTTTTATAGACCCTGCGGCGCCATGCAGTGCCACATCATCCCGACCAATCATGTCTCTTCATGCAATCATATCTAAATCTGATTGGTGGGATAATATCATTTGATTCAATTAGATGAGAGGTCCTCTCCAACCCCCTTAGGTGGTGCCAAGACTGGTCAAAGCAGAGTCCATTGGTGCCAGCTATTTTGATTCAAAGAAGCAACTTAGAGTCCCATCTATATGGGACTCCAGGCATTCCTTTCCTTGGGTGCACGCCTTGCTAGGCATGCACCCCCTCCTTTCCTATTTTTAGCAAGGGGACAAGCCCGTATATCTCTTTAATGAGTGCATGACACATGAGCAGATGTCGAAGTGTCAAAGGTCAATGTTTGACCAAAGTCAAAAGATAAGAATTAGCATATGATGGAAAATGGCAGGTGTTGTCTCAAATTTAACTCATAAATTAAGACAACTCTTTTCTAATCTAGACAAGCTCCAATCAGACCAAGTAAAGGTACCTTGAGCGAGCACAAACACATTTGGCTCAATCGAGATAACTTTTAATGGTTGTAGAAGGAGAACATTAGGCTCAATCATGTGCTAGCACGATTTCTTTGAACCTAATTGAATCTAATTCAAATCAATTAAACTGGATTAGTCCAATTGATGATATCCAGATCCAAATCCTTATTTATGTGATCCAATTAGATTCAATTCTGTATGGTAATGAGATATCTTGTGATCTCTATTATCGACATCATCGAAATACCTTTCGATGGATCAGAACTCTTCTGATTTAGATAACTAGAATGATCGATCATCCAAATCATTTTAATTGCTCCCAAAATCATCAAGTGATACCTAGCAGTATATGGTGGCAACCCATCAAAACAAAAAATAAACCTCTTGGTGTAGTTACATGTATGATTAAGTTCTTCTATCTTGAGCCCCGATCAGATTAGGGTTAAGGTGAACTCATCAAACCCTAATTTCTGTCATATGATTTAATCATTTGATTCAAGTCCGATGTAAAAACCTTAATAGAAACTCGTTCTATTATTTCACTCTGCCATGGCCATGGGCTTATGGACTTGAATCTCGTGATCATCATAGGGCTACTCCTCATCTATCGAGGTAGATAGATTCCTTCTTGGTGCGATCCAATTCCTACAATGAACATACTATAGCCAACATACACCTCAGGATTCCAAATGGCTAGAAGTTCGAGTCATGGTGTAGTCAAACTACAACACCCTCAAGATGAACTACCGATGCACCTCAGGTTAAAGAATAAGACACACCACTGTAGCTTTGAGCCTATCAACGACGAGAGGGTAGACTTCCTTATGACTGCTCGAAGTGGTCACGCTCAGTGCCCTCGTTCTCTAACGAGTACCCATACTCTTGCTCCGATGACTCTACACTATAGATTCAAGACTTATCTACTATAAAAAAGTGATTATACACCAACCTACCAGATCAATCACCATCCCCTTGATGATCCTATGGTCGGAAGCATTTTATGAGTTAATAACAAAAATTCATGTCTTAAATTTTCAACTCTTGAAAATAAGAATTATCATTACCATTAACTCAAGGGATGTATAACAGACACTAAATACACATTATGATAGAAAATAATCTATTTTATTATTCATAGTCAAAATTATAATTTTGTCCTTAGAAGTATACAACAAGCATCAGCCAATTCTGACTTCTAGGGCACACGTGTCTAACAAACTCCCACTTGATCTAAAGCCAATTGGCTACAAATCTATGTCCCATCTTCTCAAGGTGGGCTTCGATCTTCTGCTGGCCCAATGGCTTTCTGATTGGATCTGCCACATTATCTATGGAGTTGACACTCTTGACCTTGACGTAACCCTTCTCAAGGGAATCATGGATGAGGTCATATCGCCGCTCGATGTGCTTAGATTTCTGATGAGACCTCGGCTCCTTAGCAAGGGCTATAGCACCATTATTGTCGCAGTATAGAGGAATGGCATCTGATGGCGTCACTTTGATCTCTACGAAAATCTTTTTGTACCAAAATGCCTCTTTCATAGCTTCTGAGGCAATGATGTATTCTACTTCCATGGTGGAATCTGCTATCACTCTCTGCTTGGAACTCTTTCAACTAACAACACCACCATTACACACAAATAGACTCCCAGATGTTGACTTTCGATCATCTATAGCAAACATAAAATTTGAGTTTGTATACCCTTGGACTTGGAGTTCTCTATTACCAAAAATCAACAACATATCATTAGTTCTTCTCAAATACATAAGGATACATTTCACAGAAGTCTAGTGTTCTTCATCTGGATTTGACTGATATCTACTCATGGCACTCACAGCATGGGTTATATTAGGTCGTGTACATAACATGGCATACATAAGGCTCCCTATTGTTGAAGCATAAAGGATCTTGCCCATGCATTCTATTTCCTCAGGTGTGCTAGGGCACATCTTCTTAGAAAGATGAATGCCATGTCTGAAGGATACTAAATTCCTCTTAGAGTTTTTCATGCTAAACCTTTTTAGCACTTCCTCTATGTACATGTTCTATGAAAGTCCTAGCATTCTATTCAGTCTATCTCTATAGACCTTAATTTCTAGAATATAGGATGCTTCTCCTAGGTCTTTCATGAAGAATTCTTTGGATAACCATATTTTAACTCTGGTCAACATGGAAATATTATTCTCAATATGAAGGATATCATCCACGTACAATACAAGGAAGACAACAGTGCTCCCACCAACCTTTTTGAAGATACATGGTTCCTCCTCATTTTTGATGAAACTAAATAATTTGATCACATCACTAAAACGAGTATTCCAACTCCGAGATGCTTAAGTTCATATATGGATCTTTGCAGCTTGCATACTTTATGATCAGTTTCACTGCATGTGAAACCCAGTAGTTATTCCATATAGATATCTTCCTCAAGGTATCCATCTAAGAATACCATTTTCACGTCCATTTGCCATATTTCATAATCGAAATAGGTTGCAATAGCAAGCAATGTACGAATGGATTTAAGCATGGCTACTAGCAAAAAGGTATCCTGATAGTCAATTCCTTCATGCTGACTATAACCTTTTGCCACTTATCTAGCTTTGAATATCTCCACATTTCCATCTGCATCAAAATTTCTCTTGTAGATCCATTTACACCCAATCGGTACTATACCTTCTAGTGGATCTACCATGGTCCAAACTTGGTTTGAGTGTATCGAGTCAATTTCTGACTTCATTGTCTCTAACTATTTCTCAGAGTTGATATTTGATATCACCTCCTTATAGGTTCTAGGATCATTGCCATGAACCTTATTACCTACGAGGAATATTTTCTCTACTTCTACTAAAATAGTACCTAAGTACTTCTCAGAGGGATGAAAAACCCTTTTCGATCTACGAGGTGGAGGAGGTAGTTATTGTATTGGCTCAACCTGATTTGGTTTCATTTGGTCCTTAGCTCATTGCTCTTATGAGACTTTCTCTTTGAGCTTGATCTACTTTCCAATGCCACTATTTTGAATAAACTATTTTTCAAAAAAGATGGCATATCGACTTACAATCACATTATGATCTTCTGGAATGTAGAAATAGTATCCTAATAACTCTTTAGGATATCTAATGAATCGAGCTCTAAAGGACCTGAAGTCTAACTTGTCCGTTTGTTGTTTTTTGACATGAGCCGGATAATCCCAAATTCTGAGATGACTCAGACTTTATTTCTTACCATGTCATATCTCATACGGTGTGGTAGAAATAGCCTTAGAAGAAACACTATTTAGTAAGTATATTGCAATTAACAGATTGTCCCTAAAGAAAATTAGGGAGGTCTGTGAAGCTCATCATGGATCGGACCAATCTAATAGGGTCCAATTCCTCCATTCTAAAACTTCATTGAGTTGAGGTATTTCAGGTGGAGTCCATTGAGAAACTATGCCATTTTTCTTGAGATAGTCTAGAAATTTTTGACTAAGGTATTCACCTCCTCGATCTAATCGAAGAACCTTAATGGATTTTTCAGTTTGCTTCTCTACTTCATGTCTGAATTTCTTAAACTTTTCAAAAGCTTCAAACTTATGTCTCATAAGATACACATACCCATACTTAGATAAATCATCGATAAAGGTTATGAAGTAGACAAAGTGGCCTCTAGCCAACACATCAAATGGGCCACACACATCAGTATGTACTAGGGCAAGAAGATCCATGGCCCTTTCCCCATGTCCTGCAAAAGAAAGCTTAGTCATTTTGCCATGAATACAAGATTCATAAATTGGATATGACTCAAAAGTCAATGGACTCAATAATCCAATTTTCTCTAATTTGCTAACCCTATCTTCTGCTATATGACCTAGTCTTAGGTGCTATATATACCTATCATTTGGACTATCCCTAGGTTATTTCATGGTATTCACATTTTGCTCGATATTAAAAATAGATACATAAATATGTAACTGATAAAGATCGTTAATAAGAAAACTACTTGCAATTTTATTTCTTTCGTAAAGAATGTTATAATGGTTCTTAAGAAAACTAATTACATAGCCTTCTAGTGCTAGGCATAAAATAGAAATCAAATTTCTGCTTGCTGCAGCCACATAATAACAATCTTTTAATACTAAGTCTAAATCAGATGGTAGTCAACGAGGGTATGTTTCCATAGCCACAACAGCAACTCTTGCTCTATTTCTGATGCATAGGATCATCTCACCATTCTGTATGAAAGTGCACAAATAAGCATTAAAACCAGAGTCAAGCATCTAATTGGATGCAGAAGAAATCGTAAGGTTAGACTCAATAACGAGCATACCTCCAAAAGGACCTGTCTCCTTCTTATTCTTCAGGGTGGCTAGGTAAGTAGGGTAGTTTCGCTTCCAATGGTTGTTAGTGTTGCAATGAAAATACTTTCCTTTGTCAGTAGCCTTCTTCTTCAAGTCTGTCTTTTTCTTCTTTCCTCCTTCCACCTTCTGCTTTTCCACAGACTTCTTCTTCTTTCCAAAAGTCTTTCTCTTGGAAGAAGTCCATTTCATAGGAAGCACCGAGCTTTTAGAATCTTTCATAGAAAGCTCAGCAGTAACCAGCATGTTCATAAGCTTGGCTAGGGAATTTTGAAGTTTATGCATATAATAGTTCATGATGAACTGCCTATAAGCATCAACTAAAGATTGCAGAATTATATCATTCTGTAGATCTAGGTCCAACTTTAGTCCGAGCTTCTCAAGCTCTTCCAAGTCCTTGATCATCATCAGATAATGATCTTGGACTGACTACCCATCATGCATTTTAGCATTGAATTATCATTTAGTGACTTGATACTGGCTGTGCGACTTTGTTCACCAAACATCTCTTATAGTTGAGCCAACATTTGATGGACAGTCCTGATATCTTTATACTTGCGCTGAAGCTCATCAAACATCGAGCCTAACATGTAGTATCTGACCTTATTATCTTCGTCCATCCACTTATCAAGAGACACTCTCTGTTCAGTGGATGGACGAGCTGGTAAGGTGGGAGGGTGCTGGTCCAATACATAAGTTAACTTCTTAAAACCTAAAATGATTTTGAAGTTCTGGAGCCAATCCTTGTAATTAGATCCGATCAGTCTATGGGTGTTCAGGATACGTGCTAGTAGGTTGGATACAGACATTTTTCTATAGAGAGTCAAAGTTTCTAGTTAGATATTATAATTAAGACTTGACTAATTTATTTAAGAATTTTATTTTTAAACAAACTAGCTCCTACTATTTTCTTGGATCCCTACACTTCCTCTGTAGAGATGTAAAAATCTCCATGATTAATAATTTTTAGTGGATGGTGCGGTTGAAGGAAAATCCTGATTTCTCGGTCCAGGTTCGTCCAGATCTGATTAGATCAAGAGATATATTTCAAAAATTTTCTCTTGATCTCAATCAGATCTTGATATGTTTTAGATCTGATTCTTATTATTTTAATAAATAAAATAAAACAAGATAATTTAAATCAAATTCAATTTACCTGATTTGGGTAATCCTATTACCCTGTAGATGATCCTGATTGCAGCGGAAGGTTCTGGATCTTAGCCACGCAAGCGCCTGGCCTCTACCGGTATCCACTCGGGTTGGATCTGGAGATCCTCTTCTTCTCTATCACACCTCCAAAAATCAGATCTGGATCTGATCTGGAGGATCTTCAAAACTCTTTTGAAGATCAGCAGTCGTCCTTTGCAGCAGCGCAGCCTTCTTGCTTTTGATCGCCTTTCTTTGATCTGAATCGCACCAACCAAGTCCAAAACTCCTTTTGGACGTGGAGAGGCAAGGGGAGAAGATGGTTTGGCATGGAGGAAGGAGGGGAGAGGCAGCCTTGGGGCATGGGAAATTCTCAATTGAATTTGAGTTGGGCGCAGGGTCTTATTTATAGACTAAGCTGTGATCCAACTCCTCTTCTTCCCAACCAATCACAACCCTTTGTGAAATCAGATCTAAATCTGATTGGTGGGAATAGAGTCCCCTGGATTCCTCCTTAGAGGGTGCCTAAGACCAGTCAAAGTTGGTTCTTAGGAAGAACTCTAATTGGAATCCAAAAAGGAGATGGAGTCCTTGTCCAACAAGGACTCCTAGGCGCCTCCAACTTGGGCACACGCCTAGGGTGGCGTGCGCCCTCCTCCTTGCCAGGTTCTGGCAGGGGGACAGGCCCCCACCAGCTCTCCAATAGGTGCATGACATGTGGTCAAAAGTCAAAGTGTCAATGGTCAACATTTGACCAGTCAAAGGTAGACTTTTGACCAAAGTCAAAGAACAAGAAATGGCAGGTGACCAAAAATGGCAGGTAATGTCTTACAAAATAAGACAACCTTTTCTGACTTGGACAACCTCCAGTCAGACCATATGAAGGCCTCTGATTGAGCACAAACTCCTTTGGCTCAGTCAGGACAACTTATTTATGATAGTAAAAGAAGAACGTTAGGTTCAATCGAGTGCTAGCACGATTTTCTTGAACCTAATTGAATCTCATTCAGATCAATTGAACTAGATCAGTTCAATTGATGATCACCAGATTCAGACCCTTGTTTGTGTGACCCAGTTAGGTTCAGTTCTGTATGGTAATGGGATATGTCATGATCTCTATCATCGACATCATCGAAACTCCTTTCGATGGATCAGAACTCTTCTGATTCGAACAGCTAGAATGATCGATCATCTAAATCATTCTAATTGCTCCCAAAATCCACCAGTGACACCTAGCAGTATATGGTGGCAACCCATCAGAGCTGAATGCGAACCTCTTGGTGCAGCTACCTGTGTGATTAAGTTCTTCTATCTTGAGCCCCGATCAGATTAGGGTTAAGGTGAACTCGTCAAACCCTAGTTTCTGTCATATGATGTAATCATTCGATTCAAGTCCAATGTGAAAATCTAAATAGAAACTCTTTCTATTATTTCACTCTGCCATGGCCATGGGCTTCTGGACTTGATTCTCATGATCATCATAGGGCTGCTCCTCTACCACCGAGGTAGATAGATTCCATCTTGATGCAATCCAGTTCCTACAATGAACATGCTATAGCCAACATACACCTCAGGGTTCCATATGGCTAGGAGACCGAGTAATGGTGTAGTCAAACTATAACACCCTCAAGGTGAACTGCCGATGCACCTCAGGTCAAAGAACCAGACACACTACTGCAGCATCGAGTCAGTCATTGACGAGAAGGTAGACTTCCTAATGACTACTCGAGGTGGTCACGCTCAGTGCCCTCGTTCTCTAACGAGTACCTGTACTCTCGCTCCGGTGTCTCCACACCGTAGACTCAAGACTCATCTACTAAAGAGAAGCGATTGTACACCAACCTTCCGGATCAATCACCATCCTCGTGATGATCCTATGGTCGGGAGCATTTTATGAGTTAATAATGATTATTCATGTCTTAAATTTTCAACTCTTGAAAATATGAATTATCATTACCATTAACTCAAAGGATGTATCACAGACACTAAATACACATATGTGATAGAAAATAACCCATTTTATTGATTATAGTCAAAATTATAATTTTGCCCCTAGAAGTGTATTACAAGTGTCAGCCAATTCTGGCTTCTAGGGCACATATATCTAACAATCTCCCACTTGTCCTAAAGCCAATTGGCTACAAGTCTAAGTCCCATCTTCTCAAGGTGGGCTTCGATCTTCTGCTGGCCCAACGGCTTTGTAAGTGGGTCTGCCACATTATCTGTGGAGTTGACTCTCTTGACCTCGACGTAACCCTTCTCGAGGTAATCGCGGATGAGGTGGTATCGCCGCTCAATGTGCTTGGATTTCTGGTGAGACCTCGGCTCCTTAGCAAGGGCTATGGCGCCATTGTTGTCGCAGTATAGAGGAATGGCATCTGATGGCATTACTCCAATTTCTGCAGCAAACTTCTTGTACCAGAATGCTTCCTTCGCAGCCTCTGATGCAGCGATATATTCTGCTTCCATGGTGGAATCTGCTATCACAGTTTGCTTGGAACTCTTCCAGCTGACAGCACCACCATTGCACACAAACAGACTTCCCAGATGTCGACTTTCGATCATCTATATCGGACATGAAATCCGAGTCTGTGTATCCCTGGACTTGGAGTTCTCCATTACCAAAGACCAACATCATATCCTTAGTTCTTCTCAAGTACTTAAGGATACATTTCACAGAAGTCCAGTGTTCTTCACCTGGATTTGACTGATATCTGCTTGTGACACTCACAGCATGGGCTATATCAGGTCGTGTACATAGCATGGCATACATGAGGCTCCCTATTGCAGAAGCATAAGGGATCTTGCTCATGCGTTCTATTTCCTCAGGTGTGCTAGGGCACATCTTCTTGGAAAGATGAATACCATGTCTGAAGGGTATTAATCCCCTCTTAGAGTTTTCCATACTAAACCTCTTTAGTACTTCCTCTATGTACATCTTCTGTGAAAGTCCTAGCATCCTATTCGGTCTATCCCTATAGACCTTAATTCCTAGAATAAAGGATGCTTCACCTAGGTCTTTCATGGAGAATTCCTTGGACAACCACATTTGACTGATGTCAACATGGGAATATCATTCCCAATAAGGAGGATGTCATCCACGTACAATACGAGGAAGACAACAGCGCTCCCACTGACCTTTTTGAAAACACATGGTTCCTCTTCATTTTTGATGAAACCAAACTTTTTGATCACATCATTGAAATGAGTGTTCCAGCTCCGAGATGCTTGCTTAAGTCCATATATGGACCTTTGCAGCTTGCAAACCTTGTGATCAGTATCACTGGATGTGAAACCTAGCGGCTGTTCCATATAGATATCTTCCTCAAGATATCCATTTAAGAATGCCGTTTTCACGTCCATTTGCCATATTTCATAATCGAAATAGGCTGCAACAGCAAGCAATGTGCGGATGGATTTTAGCATAGCCACTGGGGAAAAGGTATCCTGATAGTCAATGCCTTCACGTTGACTATAACCTTTTGCCACCTAGTCTAGCCTTGAATGTCTCCACATTCCCATCTGCACCAATCTTTCTCTTGAAGATCCATTTACACCCAATAGGTACTATACCTTCTGGTGGATCTACCAAGGTCCAGACTTGGTTTGAGTGCATCGAGTCAATTTCTGACTTGCATTGCCTCTAGCCATTTCTCGGAGTCGATATCTGATATCGCCTCGTTGTAGGTTTTGGGATCATCACCATGAGCACCATTACCTATGAGGAACATTTTCCTCTACATCCTCTGAAATAATACCTAAGTATCTTTCAGGGGGACGGGAAACTCTTTCCGATCTACGAGGTGGAGGAGGTAGTGTTCTTATTGGCTCAACCTGATTTGGTTCCAACTTGGTCCTTAGCTCGTTGTACTTGTGAGACTTTCTCATCAAGCTTAATCTGCTTTCCAATGCCGCTATCTTGAATAAACTATTTTTCAAGAAAGATGGCATGTCGACTCACAATCACATTGTGGTCTTCTGGAATGTAGAAATAGTATCCTAATGACTCTTTAGGATATCCTATGAATCGAGCTCTAAAGGACCTAAACTCTAACTTGTCCGCTTGTTGTCTTTTGACATGAGCCGGACAACCCCAAATTCTGAGATGACTCAGACTTGGTTTCTTACCGTGCCATATCTCATACGGTGTGGTAGGAACGGTTTTAGAGGGAACCCTATTCAGTAAGATAGATTGAAGTTAATAATGAATGTCCCCAAAGAAAATCAGGGAGGTCTGTGAAGCTCATCATGGATCGAACCATATCCAATAGAGTCCGATTTCTCCGTTCTGAAACCCCGTTGAGTTGAGGTGTTCCTGGTGGAGTCCATTGAGAGACTATGCCATTTTCCTTAAGATAGTCTAGGAATTCCCGGCTAAGGTATTCACCTCCTCGATCTGATCGAAGAACCTTAATGGGATTTTTCCAGTTTGTTTTTCTACTTCATGTCTGAATTCTTTGAACTTTTCAAAAGGCTTCAGACTTGTGTCTCATAAGATACACATACCCATACCTAGACAGATCATCGGTAAAGGTAATGAAGTAGACAAAATTGCCTCTAGCCGGCACATCAAATGGGCCGCACACATCAGTATGTACTAGGGCAAGGAGATCTGTGGCCCTCTCCCCATGTCCAACAAAAGGGAGTTTAGTCATTTTGCCTTGAAGACAAGATTCACAAGTTGGATATGACTCAAAAGTCAATGGACTCAATAGCCCATTTTTCTCCAATTTGTTAATCCTATCTTCTGCTATATGACCTAATCTCAGGTGCCATAGATATCTGTCATTTGGACTATCCCTAGGTCGTTTGGCATTCACGTTTTGCTCGATAGTTAAAATAGGTACATCAATATGCAACTGATAAAGACCATTAACAAGGAAACCATTTGCAATTTTATTTCTTTCATAAAGAATGTTACAATGGTCCTTAAAGAAGGTGATCACATAACCTTCTTGTGCTAAGCATGAAACAGAAATCAAATTCCTGCTAGCTGCAGGCACATAATAACAGTCTTTTAAAACTAAGTCTAAACCAGATGGTAATCGCAGAGGGTATGTTCCCACGGCTACTGCAGCAACTCTTGCTCCATTACCGATGCGTAGGATCATGTCTCCATCCCTCAGCCTCCTGCTATCCTCAAGACCCTGCATAGAAGTGCACAGATGAGCACTAGAACCAGAGTCAAGCACCCAACTGGATGCAGAAGAAACCGTAAGGTTAGACTCAATAACGAGCATACCTCCAGAAGGACCTTCCTTCTTGTTCTTCAGGGTGGCCAGGTAAGTAGGGCAGTTCCGCTTCCAATGGCCGTCGCTGTTGCAATGGAAACACTTTCCTTTGCCATCGACCTTCTTCTTCGGTTCTGCCTTCTTCTTCTTTGATCCTTCTACCTTTTGCTTTTTCACAGACTTCTTTTTCTTTCCATAAGACTTTCTTTTGGAAGAAGTCCGTTCCATAGCAAGAACTGAGCCTTTAGAACCTTTCATAGAAAGCTCAGCGGTAACCAGCATATTCATTCAACTCGGCCAAGGAATTTTGAAGTTTATGCATGTGGTAATTCATGATGAATTGCCCATATGCATCAGTCAAGGATTGCAGAATAATATCGTTCTGCAAATCCAAGTCCAACTTCACACCGAGCTTCTCAAGCTCTTCCATGTCCTTGATCATTGTCAGACAGTGATCTTGGACTGACTGCCCATCACGCATCTTAGCCTTAAAAAGTCATTTCGTGACTTGATATTTGGCTGCGCGACTCTGTTCACCAAACATCTCCTGCAGGTGAGCCAACATTTGGCGAGCAGTCCCGATATCTTCATGTTGGCGCTGGAGCTCATCAGACATCGAGCCCAACATGTAAGTATCTGGCCTTATTATCTTCGTCAATCCATTTTTTCCAGAGACGCTCTCTGTTCAGTGGATGGACGAGCTGGTAAGGTGGGAGGGTCCTGGTCCAAAACATGTGTTAACTTCTCTGAACCCAAAACAATTTTGTAGTTCCTGAGCCAATCTTTATAATTGGGTCCAGTCAGTCTATGTGTGTCTAGGATACGTGCCAAGTGGGTTGGACGCAGACATTTTCCTGTAGAGAGTCAAAGATTCTAGTTAGATACTGTAATTTTGACTTGACCAATTTATTTAGGGATTTTATTTTTAAACAAATTAGCTCCCACTATTTTCTCGGATCCCTACACTCCCTCTGTAGAGATGCGAAAATCTCCGCGATTGATGATTTCTAGTGGGTGGTGCGGTCTCACCAACTGACTCATCACCTCACCTAACAGTTATTGGTGATGGGTTAGCCAATGAGTGAACAACTCTTGTTCAATGATTCTCTAATCATGGTGCACCCAAACTTGGTCTCTAATTCATGAATCTCACCGTATCCGGAATATTGATCCACTCCTTAGTTAAGTCAGACCCACCATTTGCATAGACTGGGTTCCTAATTGAGTCTCTCACCGTATCCAAAATATTGAGCCCAACTCATCCTCCAGCCCATAGCATCCAATGCCTAATAGACATGGTTGCATCTTCCCGGTGCAACTGAGCCACTGTATCCAGCCGAGAACAATCAACCCCGGGAAGGGCCCGCACATCTACAATGGTGGAAGACCTCGGACTTAATCTTTTCTTAGGGAGAATTGATTCAGGTCTCATTAAACTAGACTTGGCTTAGTCATAACAATTATGACTAACCTAGTGGCATGGGTTCAGCTCGGATTATTGACCACCTCAGATCAGAACTGTGTCAACAGATATGGCCAGGTAAGTGAGACCGGTGGAAGGAATATGCCGTTAACTCGCACAAGAACGCATTCAGGTCGAGTAGCTTCCAATTAAAAACCAGTCGGTCGTCTGTGCCAAACTTACCTTAGACACCAAATTGTTGAGTCAGAACCAATTGGGTTAGCCTACAATCCAGACTCTAACCTCTGAGCCTAATTAGGTCTTGCTTGATCGTGACTCGATCTTGACCCAGACTTAATCCTATTAGGCTGGTCAATTTAAGCATTGTTGATCCCATCTAACCAACTCTTGATTCGGTTTGATCAACCGCTTAGACCTAATTGAGCTACCCAAGCCCGAACCCAGTATTATGAATATGTCTTAGATCTGAAATTCTCAATTTTAGACCTAATTAATATTCCATAAACTTAATTCTTAATTAAGTTGGGTTCATAAACAAAATATGCACAATAAATCCTAGGGTTTCAGGATCTAGGGTTTTGCAGAAAGTAAGTTTTGGGTTTCTGATTAAGGACGAACACGCAGCACCCCTACACATCATAAGAACACCCCATCGAATGGGAAGAGAGGGCCTTTAAACCCTTCTTCATTCTTATGACCGGACGGCCAAGAGGAACGCCTTAATCAGGAACATGTAAATCTACAAAACAGTTTATAGATCTATATCATATATCTCATATACAAATTTAGATCTAATCATGGCATATTTTGCATACATCTCATGTATCAAATCATGCATATTTTTCAGATCTAAATTATCTCATAATAATCTAAAAAATTAGATTTAAATTGATCTAATCAAAATAAATTCTAATCTAGACAATTATGTAGAACTATTCTACAACTAGTCTAGACATGCATCAATCATATCTCATATGATATTTAAAATTAAATAATTTTTATTTGCTATTTTTATCAGATGTTATTATAACACTTATAATATCAAAAAATAGTAAATAAGAAGATCTAAAATATGATTTAATCAGATTAAATCAAAGACATGCAAAACTATTCTATAGAACTATTCTATTCTAGAACTAGTCATGCATATCTTCATGTTCTTAGATCCAAATCATTTAATTTTAATTTTTTCTGATTTTAGATCTGATCACATCTCATGTGACATCTGAAATCACTTTATTTTCTAATTAAAATAAAATTAAAATCAGATCTAAACAATTTTAGAACCATGGCTCTGATACCAGTTGAAGGGAAATCCTGATTTCCCGGTCCAGGTTCGTCCAGATCTGATTAGATCAAGAGATATATTTCAAAAATTTTCTCTTGATCTCAATCAGATCTTGATATGTTTCAGATCTGATTCTTATTATTTTAATAAATAAAATAAAAACAAGATAAATTAAATCAAATTTAATTTACCTGATTTGGGTAATCCTATTACCCTGTAGATGATCCTGATTGCAGCGGAAGGTTCTGGATCTTAGCCACGCAAGCGCCTGGCCTCTACCGGTATCCACTCGGGTTGGATCTGGAGAACCTCTTCTTCTCTATCACACCTCCAAAAATCAGATCTGGATCTGATCTGGAGGATCTTCAAAACTCTTTTGAAGATCTGCAGTCGTCCTTTTGCAGCAGCGCAGCCTTCTTGCTTTTGATCGCCTTTCCTTGATCTGAATCGCACCAAACTAAGTCCAAAACACTTTTGGACGTGGAGAGCAAGGGGAGAAGAGAGTTTGGCATGGAGGAAGGAGGGGAGAGGCAGCCTTGGGGTGTGGGAAATTCTCTATTGGAATTAGGGTTGGGCGCAGGGTCTTATTTATAGACCTCTTGTGATCCAACTCCTCTTCCTCTCAACCAATCACAACCCTTTGTGAAATCAGATCTAAATCTGATTGGTTGGAATAGAGACCCCTGGATTCCTCCTTAGAGGGTGCCTAAGACCAGTCAAACTGGATTCTTAGTAGAACTCTGATTGGAATCCAAAAGGGAGGTGGAGTCCTTGTCCAACAAGGACTCCTAGGCGCCTCCTACTTGGGCTCACGCCACCCTAGGGTGGCGTGCGCCCTTCTCCTTGCCAGGTTCTGGCAGGGGGACAGGCCCCCACCAGCTCTCCAATAGGTGCATGACATGTGGTCAAAAGTCAAAGGGTGTCAATGGTCAACGTTTGACCAGTCAAAGGTAGACTTTTGACCAAAGTCAAAGAACAAGAAATGGCAGGTGACCAAAAATGGCAGGTAATGTCTTACAAATAAGACAACCTTATTCTGACTTGGACAACCTCCAGTCAGACCATATGAAGGCCTCTGATTGAGCACAAACTCCTTTGGCTCAGTCAGGACAACTTATTTATGATAGTAAAAGAAGAACGTTAGGTTCAATCGAGTGCTAGCACGATTTCCTTGAACCTAATTGAATCTCATTCAGATCAATTGAACTAGATCAGTTCAATTGATGATCACCAGATTCAGACCCTTGTTTGTGTGACCCAGTTAGGTTCAGTTCTGTATGGTAATGGGATATGTCATGATCTCTATCATCGACATCATCGAAACTCCTTTCGATGGATCAGAACTCTTCTGATTCGAACAGCTAGAATGATCGATCATCTAAATCATTCTAATTGCTCCCAAAATCCACCAGTGACACCTAGCAGTATATGGTGGCAACCCATCAGAGCTGAATGCGAACCTCTTGGTGCAGCTACCTGTGTGATTCAGTTCTTCTATCTTGAGCCCCGATCAGATTAGGGTTAAGGTGAACTCGTCAAACCCTAGTCTCTGTCATATGATGTAATCATTCGATTCGAGTCCAATGTGAAAATCTAAATAGAAACTCTTTCTATTATTTCACTCTGCCATGGCCATGGGCTTCTGGACTTGATTCTCATGATCATCATAGGGCTACTCCTCTACCACCGAGGTAGATAGATTCCATCTTGATGCAATCCAGTTCCTACAATGAACATGTCATAGCCAACATACACCTCAGGGTTCCATATGGCTAGGAGACCGAGTAATGGTGTAGTCAAACTATAACACCCTCAAGGTGAACTGCCGATGCATCTCAGGTCAAAGAACCAGACACACTACTGCAGCATCGAGTCAGTCATTGACGAGAAGGTAGACTTCCTAATGACTACTCGAGGTGGTCACGCTCAGTGCCCTCGTTCTCTAACGAGTACCTGTACTCTCGCTCCGGTGTCTCCACACCGTAGACTCAAGACTCATCTACTAAAGAGAAGCGATCGTACACCAACCTTCCGGATCAATCACCATCCTCGTGATGATCCTATGGTCGGGAGCTGTTTATGAGTTAATAATGATTATTCTTGTCTTAAATTTTCAACTCTTGAAAATATGAATTATCATTACCATTAACTCAAAGGATGTATCACAGACACTAAATACACATGTGTGATAGAAAATAACCCATTTCATTAATTATAGTCAAAATTATTATTTTGCCCCTAGAAGTGTATTACAAGTGTCAGCCAATTCTGGCTTCTAGGGCACATATATCTAACAGCGGTCCCACCAACTGACTCATCATCTCACCTAACAGTTATTGGTGATGGATTAGCCAATGAGTGAACAACTCTTGTTCAATGATTTTCCAATCATGGTGCATCCAAACTTGATCTCTAATTTATGAATCACACCATGCTCGGAATATTGATCCACTCCTTAGTTAAGTCGAACCCACCACTTACACAGATTGGATTCCTAATTGAGTTTCTCACTGTATCCAAAATATTGAGCCCAATCCATCCTCCAAGTCGTAGCATCCAATGCCTAATAGACATGGTTGCATCTTCCTGATGCAACTGAACCATTATAACCAGCTGAGAACAATCAACCCCGAAAAGGGCCCGCACAGCTATAATGGTGGAAGACCTTAGACTTAATCTTTTTTTTGTGAGATTTGATTTAGGTCTCATTAAACTAGATTTGACATAGTCATAACCATTATGACTAACCTAGTGGCATGGGTTAGCCCAGCTTATTGACCACCTCAGATCAGAACTAAGCTAATAAATATGGCCAAGTCAGTGAGACTGGTGGAAAAGATATGCCATTAACTCGATAAGAATGCATTCAAGTCGAGTAGCTTCCAATTAAAAATCAGTCGATCGTATCTACTAAACTTATCATAGACACCAAATTATTGAGCCAGAATCAATTGGATTAGCCTACAATCTAGACTCTAACCACTGAGCCTAATTAGATCATAGCTTGATCGATCACTCACGTGACTCGATCTTGACCCAGACATAATCCTATTAGGCTGGTCAATTTAAGCACTCTTGATCCCATCTAACCAACGCTTGATTCGGTTTGATCAATCGCTTAGACCTAATTGAGCTACTCAGGCTTGAACCCAATTTTATGAATATGTCTTAGATCTTAAATTCTCAATTTTAGATCTAACATATTTTATAATTTTAATTCTTAATTAAGTTTAGGGTTCACAAACAAAAGTTATAAATAAAATCCTAGGATTTCAGGATCTAAAATTTTGCAGAAAATAAGTTTTTTATTTCTGATTAAGAATGAACATGCAGCACCCCTATACATCATAAGAACAATCCATCGAATAGGAAGAGAGGGTATTTAAATCCTACTTTGTTCTTATGATCCGACGGCCAAGGAGAATGCCTTAATCAGAAATATAAAAACTACAAAACTAGTTAGATCTACATCATATATCTCATATATAAAAATTGATCTAACTATAAACATATTTTGCATACATCTCATGTATCATATCATGTATATTTTTAGATCCAAATTATCTCATAATTATCTAAAAAATTAAATTTAAATTGATCACATCAAAATAAATTCTATTCTAGATAATTATGTAGAACTATTCTACAACTAGTGTAAATATGCATTCATCATATCTCATATGAATCAAAAATTAAATAATTTTATTTTCTATTTTTTAAATCTTATTATAATATTTATAATATCAAAAAATAGTAAATAAATTAATATAAATTTATAACTTAATCAAATTAAATTCTGGTCATGCAAGACTATACATAGAATAATTCTATTCTATAACTAGTCATGCATCTTGTAGAACTTAAATCTAAATTATTTAATTTTAATTTTTTTAATTTTAGATCTAATCATATCTCATGTGACATCTAAAATTACCTAATTATTAGATCAAAAATAAAATTAAATTAGATCTAAACAATTTATGGGAACCTGGCTCTGATACCATTTGAAGGGAGAAAAAACTATTTCCTGGGTCAGATTCGTTCAGATTTGATTTGATCAAGAAAAATATTTCAAAAATTTTTTTTCTAGATCTAAATCAAATTTGATACTTTTCAGATCTAATTTGATAGATCTAATAAAATAAAATAAAAATAAATTAAATTAGATTTAATTTGTATCTTGTTCTTGGGTAATCTAATTAACCTGTAATGATCCTACTGATTACCTTAGGTTCTAGATGTTGCCACGCAATCACCTAGCCTCTACTGGTATCCACTTAGGTAGGATCTAGATATCTCCTCCTTCTCAATCTATCCTCTAAAGAACAAATCAAGATCAGATCTTGAAGGTCTTAAAAATAACTTTTGAAGATTCGACGTCTTGGTGCCACCTAAGGGGGTTGGAGGGGGCCTCTCATCTAATTGGATCAGGTGACATCATTCCACCAATCAGATTTAGATCTGATTGCATAAAAAAGCAGAGTCCCTTGGCACCACCTAGTTTGATTCCAAGAAGCAACCTGGAGTCCCATCTATATGGGACTCCAGGCATCTTTATTTTTGGGCGCACGCCTCCATAGGCGTGCACCCCATCCTTTCTCCTTTCTAATAAGGAGACAAGCCTCTATCTGCTCTCCAATGGGTACATGACAGATGTCTAAGTGTCAAAGGTCAATGTTTGACCAAAGTCAAAAAATAAGAATTAGCAAATAACGAAAAATGGCAGGTGTTGTCTCAAATTTATCTCATAAATTAAGACAACCCTTTTCTGACCTAGACAAGTCCCAATCAGATCAAGTAAAAGTACCTTAGTGAGCACAAATACAATTGGCTCAGTCGAGATAACTTTTAATGATTGTAGAAGGAGAACATTTGGCTCAATCGTGTGCTAGCATGATTTCTTTGAACCTAATTGAATCTAACTCAAATCAATTGAACTGGATTAGTCCAATTGATGATATCTAGATCCAAACCCTTATTTGTGTGACTCAGTTAGGTTTAGTTCTATATGGTAATGAGATATATTGTAATCTCTATCATCGACATCATTGAAACATCTTACGATGGATCAGAACTCTTCAGATTTCGACACTTAGAATGGTCGATCATCCAAATCACTCTAAATGCTTCGAAAATCCATCAATGACATCTAGCAGTATATGGTGGTAATCCATCAAAATTGAAAACAAACCCCTTGGTGTAGTTACATGTGTGATTAAGTTTTTCTATCTAGAGCCCCAATCAGTTTAGGGTTAAGGTGAACTCATCAAATCCTAATTTTCATCATATGAATTAATCATTCGACTCAAGTCCGATGTGAAAACCTTAATAGAAACTCTTTCTATCATTTTACTCTGCCATGGCCATGGGCTTATGGATTTGATTCTCATGATCATCATAGGGCTGCTCTTCATCTACCGAGGTAGATAGATTTCCTCTTGGTGCGATCCAATTCCTACAATGAACATGCTATAGCCAACATACACCTTAGAAATCTGAATGGCTTGGAGACCGAGTCATGGTGTAGTCAAACTATAACACCCTCAAGGTGAACTACCAATGCACCTCAGATCAAAGAATCAGATACACCACTACAGCTTCGAGACAGTCATCAATGAGAAGGTAGACTTCCTTATGACTGCTTAAAGTGGTCACGCTCAGTGCCCTCATTCTCTAACGAGTACCTGTACTCTCACTTTGGTGTCTCTATACCATAGACTCAAGACTAATCTACTATAAAAAAGTGATTGTACACTAACCTTCTGGATCAATCACCATCATCATGATGATCCTATGGAAGCATTTTATGAGTTAATAACGAAAATTCATATCTTAAATTTTCAACTCTTGAAAATAAGAATTATCATTACCATTAACTCAAGGGATGTATCACAGACATTAAATATACATTATGATAGAAAATAATCTATTTTATTATTTATAGTTAAAATTATAATTTTGCCCTTAGAAGTGTACAACAAGTGTCAGCCAATTCTGGCTTCTAGGGCACATAAATCTAACAACATATAGGATCCATTCATGCTTTAAGACAATCTTCAACTTTCGATATCAGCTATCGAAGTTGGGTCCCACTAACTTATCATTATCCAATAATGATCGAAGTGATAGGAAAGTGGCCATGTCTGTACAAAAAAAAAATCAAAATCTAATTAATAATTAATTCATTAAATCTAAAAATTTAGACTTTAATCAAAAGAATTCTTCCACTATTTTATTCGAATTGGTAGCATCTACCTCCGATTCGAGGAACTACCCAAATTTCTTAGTCGATACTAGAGTCAACATAGACTGTATACGAGCCCAACTTTGGTTGGCCCATCCATGTACATCTAAGGATAGGTTCATAACCAATTTTCTCTCTAAACAATTTTCAGTAATTAAATTTTCTCCTAGACCCTAATCAGTTGGATTTGGCCTTCTCAAAAAAAAGATCCAGTTTGGTCCAACCATTAACATGACCATACTTAGCCCATCCAACTAATGAATGATCAGGCCCAACTTTGGTTGGCCCACCTGACCACCATTTTGAAAGATGTATCCAAGAGATCATATAATGAATGATAATTCCATCAATCGATAAGCAGCAGGCCTTTGGGCCTCCAATGATTATCCAGCTGATGGACCCATTATCATCCACTTTAATGGTAGGCTATGATCAAGTTATCATATAACTATTTTATTTTAGGAACCTAATAATTTTAGAGGATTTAATTTATAAAAGCGAGTAGGTTAGATTAACCAGGTTGTCATGATCCTCCCACTAACGTCACCAAGTCAGCCTAAGGGAGACCATTAATAGACTGATCTAGGAGCACCTAAATCAGTCAAACTGATTTACCTAGCTGACATGGGTCAGCTCGAATAATTAAGCTATCTGATCAAAAAAATAATCTCACCAAGAGGCTATGTAAGTTCGATCAGTGGAAGGATCTGCCAGGCTTGCCTTAGACACCATCAGAAATAGCCAGGTAAAAGGGCTGCTAATTAAAAATCATTGGTCTGGTTTATCTTAGACATCAATGGGTTTAATTAGTTTCAATTAGATCAATCTAACAGTTCGTGACAGACCGCATAGCCAAGAATCAAGTCCATCTTGAGTTTTGTTAAAGACATGAACTTGACCAACAATAACTATTGCAATTGATTAAGAGAATCCTTGACCTAATCTAAGACAACA
The DNA here is from genome assembly GCA_006176705.1 of Cocos nucifera. NCBI lineage: Eukaryota > Viridiplantae > Streptophyta > Magnoliopsida > Arecales > Arecaceae > Cocos > Cocos nucifera. The sequence continues at coordinate 257,390 of QRFJ01000724.1, read as the reverse complement.
ATTGATTAGATTTAGTCAATTCTCTAATTAAGTTCATTCTTTAATCTAACCCTAGGTCTAACCCAATTAATGGACCTAATCTCCACTAACCCATTAATCCAATGTGTTATGATTCGTGTCATAGGATCTTCAATTTACAATCCTAGAACCTAATTAAACAACTTCTTAATTCTTAATTAAGTTTTGGGCTAAGGGTTAGGGTTTTGCTTTTCAAAAATAGTTTCCACATTTGTAAAATACTTTTACAATATAGTTCTATCAACCAAGTTGCATGTTTGATTCATAACCAATATGCAAGTAACATAAACATGAATCTACTTTAGAACTAACCTAAATAGGTTCATGTAATTGAAATAGTTTCAATAATAATCAATCATAAATCTTTCTAGGTCAAATCTAATATATTTATGAAGATTAAAACTAGATTAAAATATTTTTAATCAGATCATAAAATCTCTTAGATCTAATTTAAAATTTTACGATCAATATTTTAGATCAGCACATACTAGGACAACCTATTCACTATAAGGGGTAAACCTTACAGCAGGACAACCTTATGGCAGTCCGTAGAATCTAAAATATTTTATTTTTAGATTTAAAATTATTTTAAATCTATTAAATTATAAACAAAATTAGATTAAATATAATAAATTTATGATTAGAGTCAGATCATCATGAATGAGGACAACCTATTCACTCTATGGGATAAACCTTACAGTAGGATAACCTTATGGCAGTTCGTGAGATCTAATTTTTTTTTAAAAAAAATTAAATTTAATAATTAGATTATAAATTAAATCTAATCTAAGAAATAATTAAAACATACACAGAAATCATATAATAACAACCTTGCTCTAATACCAATTGAAGGAACCAGATCTAGGATTTTACAAGTAGATCTTGAAAATTTTTTCAAGATCTTATAGTGGATGACTTAAATAAATTAAATATTTATTTAAAAAATATGTAAATACCTTAATCTTAGATCTATTACATGATCAAGGTATGATATTAAATTAGAAATTAAAATCAAATAAGAAAGTAAAAGATTGATCAAATCAACCTAGACCTACACTATATCAAATACAGGTATGAAGTTAATAAATCAGATCTATTACCTGAGCAAGTTAGATACTCTAACTTACTGATCTGGGCTTGAGGATGAAGTCATGAGGTACACACACATCCGACCTCTAGGATTCATCCACACAAGCCTACGATCTCTGATCTGAAGTCCGATGTAGAAAATCAGCACAGTATGCTAGTACTGTGCTGATCCTTCTTCGATGGTCGATCCAATGCTCCCTTCTTCAAAATTTAAACACTTCAAAATATGAGAAGGAAGATGAGAGTTTACTGATCTAAGACTCTCTTAGAAAAAACTCAAAATAAGGAGAGATTGAAAATAAAACAGTCCTAGAAGAAGACCCTCTTCTTCTTCTCTTTTCTCTCACCTAGACACCTAGTTTGGTGCCTATGGAACCGCCACACCCAAGGACCCTCTTCTTCTAATTTTTGCACATCCCAAACCTATCCTAAAGCTCTACATTTCATAAAAAAATTAAAATAAAATTCATCCAATAAATAGAGAAAAAGAAGAGTCCAAGTTAGATCAAAATCCTAGACTAGAAATGTCCAAACATGGGAAGTTGTTGGGGTGCCCAAGAGTTGGGCACCTCCTCCATAATTATTGGCATGGACCAGCAAGGGAGGACACACAAAAAAGAAGATTATTTTCATTGAATAAGAGAATAATTAATTAAAAGAAGGAGCGACACTCAAGGGAAGGTGTTTTGGTCAACAAGGATTCTATCTCATAGAATCCTAAGCAAAACTAACCCCCCTTTTGACTTGGTCTTCCAATAAATTGCCTTATGAGAAAAGGAAGAGAGAAAGAGGGCATGAGAAGCCATGGGAGTGTAGAATTTTTATGTAAGAAATAAAATAAAAAGGGCATGGGGCGTGAGGATTAAGTGGCACAAGTGATAGAGAGTCCTAGTCACACTAGGACTCCTATTTTGACTTGGTCAAATAAGATCTTTTAACCAAATAAAATAAAGATTAAACCAATCCAATTAAATAATGCTATAACCCATTTAAGGACTTAATTAAATTAGATTAAATTAGATTTAATTCTAATTTATTTTTAATTAAATTAAAAAATTAGGTTAATTCGAGTCCTAGTTACACTTGGACTAGTTCTTCCTTGCACTTAGCTTATCCAATAAACCAATTGAACTTGATACAATTAAGTCCAAACAAAATCTAATTAAATCATACTTAATTAAACTTAATCTCAGCCTATTGTCTTAATCAAATTAAGTCAATTAGCAATCCAATTGCTAATCAATCCTCCCACAATACTTGCACTAGGGTAAACACCAATCATATTGATTGTTTGATCCTAGAATGATTCTTAATCATTGATTAACCATCCGAATAGATCGTAAGCTCTAATGTATGTGACCTTATTGGTCCAAAGCTAAGTTGATAGTATAAGAATAAATTTTTTTACCAATCAAAGTTATCATCTAGCAATGATACCCGACGGTCGGATAGGTCGAAGGTGTAGAATACCATCCTTAGAATCCATGCGGATATAGTTTTCATATATTTCATCCCCTTAACCACAATGCTCGTAGGACACCTCAAAGTTCAACTATCAACTCTGATCAAGTTATCCACATTGTATTTCAAAATATCAAATTCATCTGATGGATTATCCTGGCCAAGGTTTTGCTATATTGAAATATAGTGGTACATTCTTCTCCAACTCTTGGAGTGGTCAATTTCATCTTGATCACACTTCGACTTTGCAAGTACTTAATTGTGCCCAGAAGCCTTCCATTACTGAATTAGAAATTTAGTTAGTCCAATACCAAAGCACAGTGGGTTGCTTGCAAGTCACTGAGGTGATCTCAGGTCAAAGTGATACTTATACCTATATCCCATCAAAGACATTCTCGACAGTAGAATGCTCTGAAGTTGGTCATATTCAATGATGATGTACCCATACATCTCACCTATATGCCATACCAGTATCTCCACACTCCTTAGTTAAGAGGATAACCAACCTCTATGGCATATAGCGACCTATGCTCGATAGATGCTATTGTCCTAATTAACAGCCTATCATTTAGTCGTGAATAAATTTAAGAACTAATTGATAAATCCTCTCTTTATCGAAACTAAATAGTCCTAAGGACTTCATCACAATAATAGAGTTCATTAGAAGATGTAAACTATTAATAAAAAAGATATCAAAATATTTTTATTAATTAATAAATTAATTATAATTACGAAATAGCTCAACCGTCAATAGGCTGATGATAGGCTTTGGGACATAATTTTCAATAATTCTATAATGAGTAAGGAAAGGGAAATAAGACTTTGGCAGCGAGTTCAGTATTGCATCTTTCCCATATTGTTCATGCAAGAAAAAGTCGAGTTTGCTCAAGTGCTCTATCAGCTCGATCATATATAGTACATAATCAATGACAGAGGCTCCATCCCATATTCTGGCGTTGAAGATGGTGCAACTAGTCTTATGCCTTTCAACGTCATCGGGTGTGCTAAAAGAATCCTTCAATACTTAGAGCATTTCATTTGGCTGAGCTATCTCAAACCTACGATTGATCTCATCGCTCATCACCGCCAGCATAATGCAGCGCACCATCATTCGATCACTGAGATACTTCTGATAAGTGTCTCTGACTGTTCCACATGCATTGGCAGCTGGCTCCTCAGGTGCAAGATCCATTAGCACATATAGGATCTATTCATACTCCAGGACAATCTTCAACTTTCGGTACCAGCTACCAAAGTTGGATCCTACCAACTTATCATTATTCAGTAATGATCGGAGCGATAGGGAAGTGGCCAAGTCTGTACAAAGGAAAACCAATACCTGATTAGTAATTGATTCATTAAACCTAAAAATTTGGACTTTAATCAAAATATTTCTTCTGCGATTTTATTTGAATTGATAGCCTCTACCTCTAATTCGAGGAATTATCCTAATTTCTTAGTGGATACTAGAATCCGCATATACTGTACATGAGTCCATCTTTGGTTGGCCCACCCATATATATCTAAGGGTTGGTTCATAACCATTTATTTATCTAAATAATTTTTGATAATTAAATTTTGCCCCAAGCCCTGATCAATTGGCTTTGGCCTTCTCAGAAAAGGGTCCAGTTAGATCCAACCATTATCATGACCATACTTGACCCGTCCCACCAATAAATGATCAGGCCCAACTTTGGTTGGCCCATCTGACCACCATTTAGAAAGATGTATCCAAGAGATCATATAATGAATGATAATTCCATCAATTGATAAGCACCAAGCCTTTAGGCCTCCAATGATTATCCAACTGATGGACCCATTATCATCCTCTTTAATGGAAGGCTATGATCTAGTTATCATATAACTATTTCATTTTAGGGACCTAATAATTTTAGAGGATTTAATTTATAGAAGTGAGTAGGTTAGATTAACCAGCTTATCATGATCCTTCTACTAACTTCACCAAGTCAGCTTAAGGGAGATCATTAATAGGCTGATCTAAGAGCACCTAAATCAGTCAAACTGATTTACCTAGCTGACATGAGTCAGCTCGAATAGTTAAGCGATCTGATCAAAACATAATCTCACCAAGAGGCCAGGTAAGTTTGATCAGTGAAAAGATCTGCCAGGCTTGTCTTAGACACCATCAAAAATGGCCAGGTAAACGAGCTGCCAATTAAAAACCACTGGTCTGCTTTACCTTAGATATCAACTAATTTAATTAGTTTAAATTAGATCAATCTAACAATTCATGCTACACCGCATAGCCAAGAATCAAGTCCATCTTGGGTCATGTTAAAAATATAGACTTGACCAACTACAACTATGGCAATTGATCTAAAGAATCCTTGACCTAATCTAAGACAATAATTGATTAGATTTAGTCAATTCTTTAATTAAGTCCATTCTTTAATCTAACCCTAGGTCTAACCCAATTAATGGACCTAATCCCCACAAATCCATTAACCCAATGTGTTATGATTATTGTCATAGGGTCTTCAATTTACAATCCTAGAACCTAATCAAACAACTTCTTAATTCTTGATTAAGTTTTGGGCTGAGGGTTGGGGTTTTGCTTTTCGAAAATGGTTTGCTTGTTTGTAAAATATTTTTATAATATGGTTCTATCAACCAAGTTGCATATTTGATTCATAATCAATATGCAAGTAATATAAACATGAATCTGCTTCAGATCTAATCTAAATAGGTTCATGTAATTGAAATAGTTTCAATAATATTCAATCATCAATCTTTCTAGATCAAATCTAACATATTTATGAAGATTAAAATTAGATTAAAATATTTTTAATCAGATAATAAAATCTCTTAGATCTAATTTAAAATTTTATGATCAATATTTTAGATCAGCACTTACTAGGATAACTTATTCACTGTAAGGGATAAACCTTACAGTAGGACAACCATATGGCAGTCTGTGTAATCTAAAATATTTATTTTTAGATCTAAAACTATTTTAAATCTATTAAATTATAAATAAAATTAGAATAAATCTAATAAATTTAAGATTAGAGTCAGATCATCATGAGCTAGGATAACCTATTCACTGTAAGAACAAACCATATAACAGGACAACCTTATGGCAGTTCATGAGATTTGAATTTTTTTTTAATTTTAGATTTAATAATTAGATTATAAATTATATCTAATCTAATAAGTAATCTAAATATGCACAAAAATTATGTAATATCAACCTAGCTCTGATACCAATTGAAGGAACCAGATCTAGGATTTTATAGGTAGATCTTGAAAACTTTTTCAAGATCTTACAGCAAAAGACTTAAGTAAATTAAATATTTATTTAAATAAATATATAAATATCTAGATCTCAAATCTATTACATGATCAAGGCATGATATTAAATCAAAAATTAAAATGAAACAAGAAAGCAAAAGGTTGATCAAATCAATCTAGATCTTCATTACATCAAATGCAAGTATAAAGTTAACAGATCAAATCTATTAACAGAGCAAGTTAGATGTTCCAACTTGCTGATCTAGGCATGAGGATGAAGTCACGAGCCACACATGCATCCGACCTCTAGGAGTCATCCACACGAGCCTACGATCTCTGATCTGAAGTCCGATGCAGAAAATTAGCATAGCATGCTAGTACTGTTCGGATCCTTCTTCGATGGTCGATCCGATGCTTCCTTCTTCAAAATTTAGACTCTCTAAAATATGAGAAGGAAGATGAGACTTTACTGATCTAAGACTCTCTTAGAAAAAACTTAAAAAAGGGAGGAGAGATTGAAAATAAAATAGCCCTAGAAGAAGATCCTCTTCTTCTTCTCTTTTCTCTCACCTAGATACCTAGTTTGGTGCCTATGGAACCCCCAAGCTAAAGGACCCTCTTCCTCTAATTTTTGCATACCCCAAAGCTCTGTATTTCATAAAAAAATTAGAATAAAATTCATCGAATAAATAGAGAAAAAGAAGAGTCCAAGTTAGATCAAAATCTTTGACTAGGAATATCCAAACATGGGAAGTTGTTGGGGCGCCAAACTCTTGGGCGTCTCCTCCACAATTATTGGCGTGGACCAATAAGGGAGGGTGCACAAAAAAGGAGATTATTTTCATGGAATAAGAGGAGAATTAATTAAAAGATGGGGCAGCACTTAAGGAAAGGTGTTTTGGTCAACAAGGATTCTATCTCATAGAATCCTAGCAAAACTAACTCCTCTTTTGACTTGGTCTTCCGACAAATTGCCTTATGAGAAAAGAAGAAGAGAAAGAGGGTGTGAGAAGCCATGGAAGTTGAAAAATTTTACGTAAGAAATAAAATAAAAAGGGCATGGGGCATTAGGATTAAGTGGCGCAAGTGATAGGGAGTCCTAGTCGTAATAGGACTCCTTTTTTCACTTGGTCAAACAAGATCTTTTAACCAAATAAAATCATGATTAAACCTACCCAATTAAATAAGACCCTAACCAATTTAAAGACTTAATTAAATTAGATTAAATTAGATTTAATTTTGATTTATTTTTTAATCAAATTAGAAAATTAGGTTAATCCAAGACCAAGTTAGACTAGGACTAGTTTTTCCTTGCACTTGGCTTATCCAATAAATCAATTGAACATGATCCAATCAAGCCCAAATAAAATCTAATTAAATTATATTTAATTAAATTTAATCTTAGCCTATTGGCTTAATCAAATTAAGTCAATTAGCAATCCAATTACTAATCGATCCTGCTACAACACTTGCACTAGGTTAAACACAAATCGTATTGATTATTTAATCTTAGAACGATTCTTAATTATTGATCAACCATCTGATTAGATCATAAGCTCTAATATGTGTGACCTCATAGGTCCGAACCTAAGTTGGTAGCATAAAAATAAATTTCTGTACCAATCGAAGTGACCATCTAGCGATGATACCCAACGGTCGAATAGGTCTAAGGTGTAGAACACCATCCTTAGAACCCATGCGGATATAGTCTCTATATAATTCATCCCCTTGACCACAATGCTTATAGGACACCTCATAGTTCAACTGTCAACTCTGATCAAGTTGTCTACATTGTATTACAAAATATCAAATCCATCTGATGGATTATCCTGGCCAAGGTTTTGCTATATTGAAATACATTGATACTTTCTTCTCCAACTCTTGGAGTGGTCAATTCTATCTTGATCATACTACGACTTTGCAAGTACTTGACTATGCCAGAAGCCTTCCATTACTAAATTAAAAATTCAGTTAGTCCGATACCAAAGCATAGTGAGTTGCTTGCATGTCACTAAGATGATCTTAGGTCTAAAGGATACTAATACCTATATCCCATCAGAGATATTCTCGATAGCAGAATGCTCTAGAGTTGGTCATGTTCAATAACGATGTACCCATATATCTTAGCTGTATGCCATACCAGTGTCTCCACACTCCTTGATTAAGAGGACAACCAACCTATATGGCATATAGCGATCTATACTTGATAGATGCTGTTGTCCTAATTAACAGCCTATCATTTGATCGTGAATAAATTTAAGGACTAATCGATAAATCCTCTCTTTATCGAAACTAAACAGTCCTAAGAATTTCATCACAATAATGAAGTTCATTAAAAGATGTAAACTTATGATGAAAAAGATGCCAAAATAATTTTGTTAATTAATAAATTAATTATAATTATAAAATAGCTCCACCATCAACAGGCTAATGATTGGTTTTGGAACATAATTTTCAACACTAATAGGATTAAGTCTAGGTTAAGATCGAATCATATTGAGATGTGACTTGATCAAGTCAAGATCTAATTTGGCTCCATGGTTCGAGCCTGGATTGTGGGCTAACCCAATTAGTTCTGATTCAATAATTTGGTATCTAAGGTAAGTCTGATGATACAATCGACTAATTTTTAATTGGGAGCTACTCGATCTGAATGCGTTCTTATTGAGTTAATGGCATATCCCTTCCAGCGGTCTCACTTACCTAGCCATTTGTGTCGACCCAGTTCTGATTTGAGGTGGCTAATAATTTGAGCCAACCCATACCACTAGGTTAGTCATAATTATTATGACTAAGTTAAGTAAAGTTTAAAGTAACCTAAATTAAATCTTTCTAAGAAAATATTAAGTCTAAGCTCTTTCACTATTGTAGATGTGTGGACCCTTTCTGGGATTGATTGTTCTCGATTGGATACAGTGGTTCAATTGCACCGGAAAGATGCAACCATGTCTATTAGGCATTGGATGCTACGGGTTGGAGAATGGATTGGGCTCAATATTTCAAATACGGTGAAGAACCCAATCAGGAATCCAATTTGGACAAATGGTGGATCTGACTTAACTAAGGAGTTGATCAATATTCTGGATACGGTGAGATTCATGAATTAGTGATCAGGTTAGGATGCACCATGATTAGAGAATCATTAGACAAGAGTTGTGCACTCATCGATTGACCCATCACCAATAACTCTTAGGTGAGGTGGTGAGTTAGTTGGCAGAAGCATACCACCCACTAGAAATCAATAATCATGAAGATTTTCGCATCTCTACCAAGAAAGTGTTGGGATCTATGTAAATAGTGGAAGCCTAATTTATTTAAAAATAAAATTTCTAAACAAATTAGTTAAGTCTAATTACAAAATCTAACTAGAAATTTTGACTCTCTACAAGAAAATGTCTACATCCAATCCACTAGCCTGTATCCTAGACACCCATAGACTAATTGGACCCAACTACAAGGATTGGCTCTGAAACTTCAAAATTATTTTGGGTTTCGAGAAGTTGACTCATGTGTTGGAATGGGATCCTTCCACCTTACTAGCCCATCCATCCGCTGATCAGAGAGCATCTCTCAAGTAGTGGATGGATGAAGATAACAAAGCCAGGTATTATATGTTGGGATTAATGTTTGATGAGCTCCAGTGCCAACATAAAGACATTAAGACTAGCAATCAAATTTTTGCTCACCTGCAAGAGTTGTTTGATAAATAGAGTCATGCAGCCAAATATCAAGTCACTAAAAGACTATTTAAGACTTAAATGCCTGATGGGCAGTCGGTCCAAGAGCATTGTTTGATGATGATCAAGGACTTAAAAGAGCTTAAGAAGCTTTGTGTCAAAATAGATCAAGATCAACAAACTGACATAATTCTACAGTCCTTGACTGATGCATATGGACAGTTCATCATGAACTACCATATGCATAAACTTATGAATACCTTGGCTGAGCTCATGAATATGCTGGTTACTGCTGAGCTTTCTATGAAAGATTCTGCTGGAGATAAACCTCGTTCCTTCCAAAGTACAGTCTAATGCTTAGCCTAATGTAACTGGTAACCACAGAAGGGCTTCGATTGAAAATTCTTTCTCTTGGGATCCCTCCAGCAGTCGAACTCCTTTCGGACCCCTTCAACAGCCAAACTCCTTTTGGACTCCTCCAACAGTCGAACCCTTTCCAGACCCCTTCAGTAGCCAAACTCCTTCTGGACTCCTTTAGCAGCCGAACTCCTTTTAGATATTTTCAGTGGTTGAACCCTTTTTAGACACCTTCAGCAACCAAACTCCTTTCGAACTTCTTCAGGCACCGAACTCCTTCCAGGCTCCTCCAGCAACCAAACTCCTTTCGGACTCCTCTAGTAGCTGAACTCCTTTCGGACTCCTCCAGCAGCTGAACCCCTTTCAAACTCCTTCAGCAATGACTCGTCTAATGGCCGAACCACTTTCAGACTATTCCAGTGATCAAACTTTTCACAGTCATCTAGGAAGGTCTCCGCATGAGTCCGGTCTCATACATGGCACGAACCGACCCACACTCGGACTACCTTAGAGGAGTCCGAACTCCTGTAGAATTGATATAGCTCAAAGGTCATCACCAACCGATGCCTACCCCTCCAAACTTTGACTATCAAATCTCAAATAGACTGGCACCTCATGACAACAAACACTATCCTCCATAACAAACTTCATATGACCTCGAGCGGTCCACTACTCGATAGTTATGACTATCAATATCAGTTTGTTACAGGCTCCATCTATAAAAGGGATCCTTCAGATACATTTTCTTGGAGGCTCTCTTCTTCCTCCCAAAATTTTGCAACTCTTTTGATTGAGCACTCCATTTCTGTTGGCCAAAAAAGCTAACTTGACTATCGGAGGGTCTTGTCGGAGCCACCACCCCGGACTCTGGACGAGACTTATTTTGCAGGTCACCGATGGCGACCTTGTCTTCTCTAACTCCAGTACTTCTCTGACGGCAACTAGATTTCACACCAATAGGATTGGCACTAGATGAAGGGTCCCTCTATTCTTGAGGTTCTCTTGTTCTTAAAGGAGTGCTCAATAGCTATCACTCTTCTTCCTCTCTAGAGTTCTTTTCGAAAAAAATGTCTTCTAGGAAAGCTTTGACCTAGCAGTCAACGGCCTTTACAGCCAAATTTCATCTAGATCTATCCACTCTTACTTCAGTTTCGATAACTCAAGCTCCATCTACAGCCATGGTGGATGCGGAGTAGTTCAACCTGCTGGTCTAACAGGTTCACGGTCACATAGAGGTGGTGCAGGCCATGCATCGGCAGACTTCGATGCAAATTCGATCAAAGCAGACTTCTCCAAAGCCCCATGATCCGATCTGAGGATGGCCGACTTGGGCTAGCTAGTCGATGACCTCCAAAAAGGGGAAGTAGAGGGTGGAGAGCCCTTGCTCGGACCATGACTCGACCTCGGGGAGAGCTTTGCCCTGTTCCACCAGAAAACCTTGAAGATCAATGATCATGAAGATCTCCTAGATCAAAGGCTCCAGATAATAAACCGATGAATTGAAGAACACCGTCATGCTCCCTCCTCCCATGGTAACGATATTTGCACCGAGCCTCCTTTTTCTCAGAAGATTATGAAGGAACCAATCCCACCGAACTTTAAGCTCCCATAGTTTGAGAGTTAGGACAGGACCATCGATCTGATCGACGATCTGAAGGCCTTTCAGATAATGATGTTACTCTACGGCATGTTAGATGTCATTTTGTGTCGGGCTTTCCCATCCACCCTCAAGGGAGCCACTAGAAACTGGTACTCGGCACTTATGTCGGGTACCATCTTCTTCCTCGATCAAATATGCCATCGGTTTATTGCTCATTTCGTTAGCAGTCGACGTCCCCACTGAGGTTCAAATTCTCTGATGAATATCAAGCAGAAGGAGGAAAAATCTATCCAGACTTATGTCATCCAATTTAATGCTACTACATTGGAGGTCCGAAACCTAGACTAGTCTATTGCAATGGCCGCACTCAAGGATGGTCTTCAAAAGAATGATTTACTGTTCTTCTTAGAGAAGAAGTATCCCAGAAATTTTGCCAATATGCTGGCTCGGGCTGAAGGTTATACTCAAGCTAAAGAGGCCTTTAAGGCCAGGGATAATGAAGCCACCCAGGAGCGGCTGGTAGGTGAACCAAATGTGCCCGCAGTGGAGAGAAATCGAGCAGGACTTGGCCACACTCCCAAACTCCTCTGGAGCATAAGCAGGCCCAAACCCCTACCCGAGCCCAAAGGCGAAGAAGCTCGAATAGAAGGGTGCGACGGAGCTCTCCCTTTAGAAAATTTCATAACTACACTCCTCTCAAAGGTCCAAAAGCTCAAGTACTAATGGAGATCAGGGAGCAACTATCGAGATCGAAAAGGATGCACACTAATCTTGATAAATGCAATTCTAGCAAGTTCTGCCTTTATCATCATGATTATGATCATGATATAGAAGAGTGCATCCATCTTCAAGATGAAATCGAGGAGCTCATCAAGTGCAGTAGGCTTGGCTGATTCCTACAATGTCGATCGAAAGGATGAGAGGATCGATCGAGATCACCGTCATCATTAGAACCATCGAGGGGCGAGGAGCAGTGAGAAGATCGGCCCCCGATCGACATCATTAACACCATCTCTAGAAGACTTCGATGAGGGGAGGCTAGCAGGTCAGCCTAGCTCAAGAAGAGGCAAAGAACTAAAGAACCCATCGCTTTCACCAATGAGGATGCTCAAGGAGTCCAATTCCTGCACAACGACGTGGTTGTAATCTCTTTGAACATTGCTGATTATGATGTACATCGTATTTTGATAGATAATGAAAGTTCCACTGACATTCTGTACTATGATGCTTTCTTTAAAATGTTCATACCTAATAATCGCTTGGGACCCATAAGCTATCCATTGGTCGGCTTCATTGGCGATGCTATGCCAGTGGAGGGAATGATAACTCTAGCCGTGACTGCACGACAGTATCCAAAGCAGGCCAAGGCATGGATCAACTTTTTGGGGATAAAAGCTCCCTCCACTTACAATGCAATCCTCGATCGATCTGGTCTGAATGCACTACGAGTTGTAGTGTCGATCTATTATCTGAAAATAAAATTTTCAACAAACAATGGAATAGGTGAAATCAGAGGCGATCAAGCATTAGCCCGGCACTGCTACTCCATCGTCTTACAAAATGGCACTCGACTTGACCCCTGTCCAATTGACGGGCTTGATGTCCATGATGATCTTGTTGAAGAACTAGGTGAGCCCATAGAAGATCTTGTAATTATCCCCCTGAATGACAAAAATGTGGAGCATACGGTGCAAATTAGCTCCAATCTGAAAGATGAAGTTCGAAAGCAGCTCATCATCTTTTTACGGAGGAATGCCGATGTCTTTGCTTGGGTTTCGATGGATATGCTTGGGATTGACGCCGAGATTTTGGAACACCGATTGGCTGTTGATCCCAAGTATCGACCAGTGAAAGAAAGAGTTCGGGGCCATGCACCAGAAAGGCAGAAGGTAATAGCAGAAGAAGTCGACAAGCTTCTCAATATTGGATTTATTTGAGAAATCAGCTATCTGACTTAGGTCTCTAACATGATCCTAGTCAAGAAGGCCAACGGTAAGTGGAGGATGTATATAGGCTTCAAAAAGTTGAATAAAGCCTATCCAAAAGATAGCTATCCTCTATCTAGAATTGATCAACTGGTAGATGCAACCTCGGGCCACGAGCTCCGCACCTTCATGGATGTCTTTTTCGGCTATAACCAAATATTGATGGTGCTGAAGGACGAGGAGAAAATTGATTTTGTTACTAATCGTGGTCTATACTATTATAGGGTTATGCCTTTTGAACTCAAGAATGCAGGGGCAACATACCAATCCTAGTCAACAAGATCTTCAAGGAGCAGATCGATCGCAACATTGAGATGTATGTGGATGACATGCTTGTCAAAAGTTGAGCTTCCATAAACCACATCATCGACCTCGAAGAGACCTTCAGTACACTCAAGAAGTACAAGATGAAGTTGAACCTGATCAAGTGCACCTTTGGTGTGACCTCAGAGAAGTTTATGAGATTTATGGTGTCAAGGCACGGAATTGAAGCAAATCCAGAAAAAATCCAAGCTATTCAGGAGATAACTACTTCAAAAATAATCAAAAAAGTTCAACGCCTAACTGAAAAAGTGGCATCCCTAAATTGCTTTATCTTGAGATCAATCGAGTGATGTATTCCCTTCTTCCAAATTCTCAAGCAACCAAAGACTTCTGCTGGACGACGGAGTGCCAATGAGCATTTGAGGAGCTCAAAAACTACCTCGACTCACCTCCACTACTGGCAATGTCTGAAACTAGAGAAGAATTATTCTTATACCTAGCAGTCTCCCTGACGGCCTTGGCAGTAGTCCTGGTCAAGGAGGAAGTGAAGATGTAGCGATCAATCTACTACATAAGCTAGGTCATGAGGGATGCAGAGACCAGGTACTCAAAGTTAGAAAAATTGACTTACTCTCTTCTAATTGCTGCTAGAAGACTCTGACCTTACATTCAGGAGCACACCATAACGGTCCTCATGGATCAACCAATAAAAGCAGTCCTTCATCGAACGGATGCTTCTAGAAGGATTGCAAAATGGGCAATCAAGCTCACGCAGTTTGACATCAATTATTGACTCCGGCCATCAATCAAAGCTCAGATATTGATAGATTTTATAGTAGAATGTACCATTCCAAATAAAGTCAAGTTTGAATAGAATGAGACTGACATCCCGTGGTTGTAATCGAGCCTCCCTGAAGAGAGTGCTGACCTTTTCGAAGGTTTTTAGGTCCTGTGCGTGGATGGTTCATCCAACTCCACTAGAGCAGGCATGGGGTTGGTCTTAGTCAACCCTAAAGGAGTCATCACCGAATACGTGCTACGCTTTGAATTTTCTGCAACTAATAATGGTGCCGAATATGAAGCACTGATCGTTGAATTAAAAATAGCAAGAGAGTTAAAAGTAGATCGCGTTCAAGTCTACAATGATTTTCAATTAGTGGTCTCCAAGTTAGTAGCAACTATGAAGCATGGGAGGAAAGTATGATGCAATACCTTGAGAAAGTAAAGGATTTGACTCCAACCTTCGAAAGTTTTGGCGTTCGATAGTTTCTGAGGGCAGAAAATATAAGGGCCAACCTCCTCTCTAAATTGATCACTTTAGCCCCAGTCGAACTATCCAAAGAAGTATTTTTTAAAATTCTAAAATGCTCAAGCTTAGAGGAATCATAACTTGTTATGTAGATGAAGCTCGAGCCAAGCTGGATTGATCGATTAGTTACCTATCTCAAAGAGAGAGTTCTTCCTCATGATCCAAAAGAAGCTCGAAAACTCAGGAATCAAGTCTTCCGGTACATTTTGTATGAGGGCAAGTTGTATAAAAGGTCATATTCGCTATCGATGTTGAGATGTCTCTGACCTTCAGAGGCCGACTTCGTAATATGAAAAGTGTACAAGAGAATTTATGAAAGTTATGTAGGAACCAGATTTCTGTCACAAAGACTACTTTGGCAACGATACCATTGACCGACCTTGTACCATGATTCTATGGAGTATGTTAAGAAATATGACCGCTATCAGAGAAATGCTAACATACAAAGATAGCCAACCTCCGACCTTACCCCACTAAGCTTACCTTGGCATTTGCGCAGTAGGGAATGGATATACTTGGCCCTTTTCTAATGTAATCTGGACAACGGAAGTTTCTCCTAATTATGATCTACTACTTCACCAAATGGGTCGAAGTTGAACCACTAGCAAAAATTACTGAGGCCAAGGTACAAGACTTCATCTAAAAGTCAATCATCTACCAGTTTGGTCTACCCCAAACTCTCATAATAGATAATGGATGATAGTTCATTAGGATGAGGTTCGCTGAGTTCTGTGATGATCTAAACATCGTCCATCACTTGACGTCGGTAGCTCACCCATAGGCAAATGGGAAAGCTGAAGTGACCAATCGGATCCTATTGTAAGGCATCAAGACAAGCCTCGAAAGAGTAAGAGGGGCCTGGGTGGATGAACTTTATCATATTCTATGGGCATACCACAGTACTCAATGGCTGTCAACTGGAGAAACACCATTCACCTTAACTTTTGGAATAGAGGCAGACATGCTGATCAAACTTAAGCTTCCATCGATGCGGGTAGTGGCTTTCAATGAGCAGCATAATCCACAGGACCTCAGAGCCAACCTCGACCTACTAGAAGAAAAAAGAGAGGAAGCCCTGAAGGAAAAAATCTATTTCTCGGATTAGATTTGTTTAGATCTGATTTGATCAAGAAAAATATTTCAAAAATTTTTCACTTAGATCTAAATCAAATCTAATACTCTTTAGATCTAATTTGATAGATCTAATAAAATAAAATAAAATTAAAATAAATTAAATCAAATTTAATTTATACCTTGTTCTTGGGTAATCTAATTATCCTGTGATGATCTTGGTGATTGCCTGAGGTTCTGAATGCAGCCACGCAATCGCTTGGCCTCTACTGGTATCTACTCAGGTAGGATTTGAATATCTTCTCCTTCTTGATCTATCCTTTAAAGATCAGATCTGGATATGATCTTGAAGGTCTTCAAAATAACTTTTGAAGATTCGATGTCATCTCTTGCAGCAGTGCTGCCTTCTTCTTTTCTTGTCGCCTTTTCTCTTGCCTAGATCGCACCAAACTTGAGCCCAAAGCCTCTTAGGTGTGGAGAGGAGAGAGAGGACCTAAGGAAGGCATGGAGGAGAGAGGGAGAGAGCAATGTGGTGTGGGCAAAGGGAGAAGTCTCTTAAAGCTAGGTGCAGACAGGGTTTATATAGACCCAACTGCACCATGCAGTACCACATCATCTCGATCAATCACGTCTCTTCGTACAATCAAATCTAAATTTGATTGATGAAATGACATCACCAGATGAGAGCCCCTCTGTAACACCATTAGGTGGTGCCAAGACTGGTCAAAGCAAGTCCTTTGGTGCCACATAGTTTGATTCCAAGAAGCAACCTGGAGTCCCATCTATATGGGACTCTAGGCATCCCTATCCTTAGGCACACGCCACCCTAGGCATGCACCCCCTCTTTTCCTCTTTCTAGAAAGGGGACAAGCCCCTATCTTCTCTCCTATAGGTGCATGACACATGGGCAGATGTCTATGTGTCAAAGGTCAACATTTGACCAAAATCAAAAGACAAGAATTAGCAGGTGATGGAAAATGGCAAATGTTGTCTCAAATTTATCCCATAAATTAAGACAATACTTATCTGACCTGAACAAGCTCCAATCAGATAATGTAAAGGTACCTGAGTGAGCAAAAACATATTTGGCTCAGTCGAGATAACTTTTAATGATTGTAAAAGAACATTAGGCTCAATCATGTGCTAGCATGATTTTCTTGAACCTAATTGAATGTAATTCAAATCAATTGAACTGGATTAGTCCAATTGATGATATCTAGATCCAAACTCTTGTTTGTGTGATCCAGTTAGCTTCAATTCTATATGGTAATGGGATATGTCATGATCTCTATCATCGACATCATCGAAACACCTTTCGATGGATCAAAACTTTTCTGATTCAGACAACTAGAATGATCGATCATCCAAATTATTTTAATTGCTACCAAAATCTATCAGTGACACCTAGCAGTATATGGTGGCAACCCATCAAAACTGAAAATGAATCTCTTGGTGCAGTTACATGTGTGATTAAGTTCTTCTATCTTAAGCCCCGATCAGATTAGGGTTAAGGTGAACTCATCAAACCCTAATTTTTATCAACTAATTTAATTATTTGATTCAAGTCCGATGTGAAAATCTTAATAGAAACTCTTTCTATCATTTTACTCTGCCATGGCCATGGGCTTATGGACTTGATTCTCATGATCATCATAGGACTACTTCTCATCTGTCGAGGTAGATAGATTCTCTCTTGGTGCAATCCAATTTCTATAATGAACATGCTATACACCTCAGGGTTTCAAATGGCTGGGAGATTGAGTCATGATTTAGTCAAACTATAACACCCTCAAGGTGAACTATCGATGCACCTTAGGTCAAAGAACCAGACACACCACTGCAGCTTCAAGCCAGTCATCGACGAGAAGGTAGACTTCTCTGCTCAAGGTGGTCATGCTCAGTGCCCTCGTTCTCTAACGAGTACCTGTACTCTCGCTCCGATGTCTCTACACCATAGACTCAAGACTCATCTACTATAAAGAAGTGATTGTACACCAACCTTCCGAATCAATCATCATCCTCATGATGATCCTACGGTCAGGAGCATTTTATGAGTTAATAATGAAAATTTATGTCTTAAATTTTTGACTCTTGGAAATAAGAATTATCATTGCCATTAACTCAAGTGATGTATCATAGATACTAAATACACATTATGATAGAAAATAATCCATTTTATTATTTATAGTCAAAATTATAATTTTATTCTTAGAAGTGTACAACAAGTGTCAGCCAATTCTGACTTCTAGGGCACACATATCTAACAAACTTTCACTTGATCTAAAGCCAATTGGGTACAAATCTAAGTCTGATCTTCTCAAGGTAGGCTTTGATCTTCTGCTGGCCCAACGACTTTGTGAGTAGGTCCGCTGCATTGTCTGCAGAGTTGACTCTCTTGACCTCAATGTAATCCTTCTCTGGGTAATCACGGATGAGGTGGTATCGCCGCTCGATGTGCTTGGATTTCTAGTGAGACCTCGGCTCTTTAGCAAGGACTATGGTGCCATTATTGTCACAGTATAGAGGAATGGCATCTGATGGCATCACTCCAATTTTTGCGGCAAACTTTTTATACCAGAATGCCTTTTTCACAATTTCTGATGCAATGATGTATTCTACTTCTAAGATGAAATCTACTATCATTGTCTGCTTGAAACTCTTCTAACTAACATCACCACCATAACACAAAAATAGACTTTCAGATGTCGACTTTCGATCATTTACATCGAACATAAAATCCAAGTCTGTATACCCTTGGACTTGGAGTTCTCCATTATCAAAGATCAGTAACATATCCTTAGTTCTTCTTAAGTACTTAAGGATATATTTCATAGAAGTCCAGTGTTCTTCACCTAGATTTGACTGATATCTGGTCATGACACTCACAGCATGGGCTATATCAGGTCGTGTACATAACATGGCATACATGAGGCTCCCTATTACCGAAGCATAAGGGATCTTGCTTATGCATTCTATTTCCTCAGGTGTGCTAGGGCACATCTTCTTGGAGAGATGAATGCCATGTCTAAAGGGTACCAAACCCCTCTTAGAGTTTTCCATACTAAACCTTTTTAGCACTTCCTCTATGTACATCTTCTGTGAAAGTCCTAGCGTCTTATTCGGTCTATCTCTATAGACCTTAATTCTTAGAATATAGGATGCTTCTCCTAGGTCTTTCACGGAGAATTCTTTGGATAATTACATTTTAACTATGGTCAACATCGGAATATGATTTCCAATAAGGAAGATATCATCCACGTACAATACAAGGAAGGCAACAGCACTCCCACTGACCTTTTTGAAGATACATGGTTCCTCCTCATTTCTTATGAAACTAAATAATTTGATCACATCATTAGAATGAGTATTCCAACTCTGAGATGCTTGCTTAAGTTCATATATGGACCTTTGCAGTTTGCATACCTTGTGATCAACATCACTGAATGTGAAACCTAGCAGTTGTTCCATATAGATATCTTCCTTAAGGTATCCATTTAAGAATGCCATTTTTACATCCATTTGCCATATTTCATAATCGAAATAGACTGCAATAGCAAGTAATGTGTGGCTGAATTTTAGCATAGCTACTGGCGAAAAGGTATCCTAATAGTCAATGCCGCATTGACTATACCCTTTTGCCACTAATCTAGCTTTGAATGTCTCCACATTTTCATCTGACTCAATCTTTCTCTTGTAGATCCATTTACACCCAATAGGTACTATACATTCTGATGGACAAGGTCTAGACTTGGTTTGAGTGCATCGAGTCAATTTCTAACTTCATTGTCTCTAACCATTTTTCGGAGTTGATATCTGATATCGCCTCGTTATAGGTTTTGGGATCATCACTATGAACTCCATTACCTATGAGGAACATTTTCTCTACTTCCTCTGAAATAGTACCTAAGTACCTTTCAAGAGGACGAAAAATCCTTTTCGATCTATGAGGTGGAGGAGGTTGTGATTATATTGGCTCAACCTGATTTGGTTCCATTTGATCCTTAGCTCATGGATCTTGTGAGACTTTCTCCTCGAGCTTGATCTGCTTTCTAATGCCGCTATCTTGAATAAACTATTTTTCAAAAAAAATGGCATGTCGACTCACAATCATATTATGATCTTCTAAAATATAGAAATAATATCCTAATGACTCTTTAGGATATCCTATAAATCAAGCTCTAAAAGACCTAAAGTCTAACTTGTCCGTTTATTGTCTTTTGACATGAGCTGGACAACTCCAAATTTTGAGAGGACTCAAACTTGGTTTCTTATCATGCCATATCTCATACGGTGTGGTAGGAATGATTTTAGAAGAAACTCTATTTAGTATGTATATTGTAGTTAACAAATTATGTCTCCAAAAAAAATTAGAGAGGTCTGTGAAGCTCATCATGGATTGGACCATATCTATTAGGGTCTGGATCCTTCGTTCTGAAATCCCATTGAGTTAAGGTGTTCTAGGTAGAGTCCATTAAGAGACTATGCCATTTTTTTTGAGATAGTCCAAAAATTCCCAACTAAGATATTTTCCTCCTCGATCTGATCGAAGGACCTTAATGGATTTTTCAATATACTTTTCTACTTCATATCTAAATTTTTTGAACTTTTCAAAAGCTTCAGACTTGTATCTCATAAGATACACATATCCATACCTAGATAAATCATCAGCAAAAGTTATGAAGTAGATAAAGTTGCCTCTAGCCAGCACATCAAATGGGCCGCACACATCAGTATGTACTAGGGCAAGAAGATCCGTGGTCCTTTCCCCATGTCCTATAAAAGGAAGCTTAGTCACTTTGCCATGAAGATAAGAATCATAAATTGGATATGACTCAGAAGTCAACAGACTCAATAGTTCGATTTTCTTTAATTTGTTAATCCTATCTTCTGCTATATGATCTAGTCTTGGGTGCCATAGATACCTATCATTTGGACTATACCTAGGTCATTTCATGGCATTCACATTTTGCTCGATATTAAAAATAGATACATCAATATGTAATTGGTAAAGATCGTTAATAAGGAAACCACATGCAATTTTATTTCTTTCATAAAGAATGTTATAATGGTCCTTAATAAAATTAATTACATAGCCTTCTAGTGCCGGCATGAAATAGAAATCAAATTTCTACTTGCTGCAGCCACATAATAACAATCTTTTAATACTAAGTCTAAACCAAATGGTAGTTGAAGAGGGTATATTCCCATGGCCACAGCAGCAACTCTTGCTCCATTTTCGATGCATAGGATCATCTCACCATCCCTCAGCCTCCTGCTATCCTTAAGACCCTACATAGAAGTGCACAAATAAGCACTAGAACCAGAGTCAAGCATCCAATTGGATGCAGAAGAAATCGTAAAGTTAGACTCAATAATGAGCATACCTCCAAAAGGACCTACCTTCTTCTTATTTTTCAGGGTGGCTAGGTAAGTAGGGCAGTTTCGCTTCCAGTGGTTGTTAGTGTTGCAATGAAAATACTTTCCTTTGTCAGCGGCCTTCTTCTTCAAGTCTGCCATTTTCTTCTTTCCTCCTTCCATCTTCTACTTTTTCACAGACTTCTTCTTCTTTTCAAAAGAATTTTTCTTAGAAGAAGTTCATTCCATAGCAAGCATTAAGCCTTTAGAACCTTTCACAGAAAGCTCAGTAGTAACCAGCATGTTCATAAGCTTGGCTGGGAAATTTTGATGTTTATGCATATGGTAGTTCATGATGAATTGCCCATATGCATCAGTCAAAGATTGTAGAATTATATCATTCTACAGATCTAGGTCTAACTTCACTTCGAGGTTTTCAAGCTCTTCCATGTTCTTGGCCATCATCAGATAATGATCTTGAACTAAATGTCCATCATGCATTTTAGCCTTGAATAGTCATTTAGTGACTTGATACTTGGCTACGCGACTCTATTGACCAAATATCTCTTGTAGATGAGCCAACATTTGGTAGGTAGTCTTGATATCTTCACGTTAGTGCTGAAGCTCATCAGACATCGAGCCCAACATGTAATATCTGGCCTTGTTATCTTCATCCATCCACTTGTCAAGAGACGCTCTCTGTTCAGCGAATGGATGAGCTGGTAAGGTGGGAAGGTCCTGGTCCAATACATGAGTTAACTTCTCGAAAGTCAAAATAATTTTGAGTTTTGAAGCCAATCCTTGTAATTAGATTCGATCAATTTATGGGTGTCAAGGATATGTGCTAGTGGGTTGGACGTAGATATTTTCCCATAAAGAGTCAACGTTTTTAGTTAGATATTATAATTAAGACTTGACTAATTTATTTAGGAGTTTTATTTTTAAACAAATTAGTTCTCACTATTTTCTCAGATTCCTATACTCCCTCTATAAAGATGCAAAAATCTCCATAATTAATAATTTCTAGTGGGTGGTGCGGTCCCATCAACTGACTCATCACCTCACCTAATAGTTATTGGTAATGGGTTATCCAATGAGTGAACAACTCTTGTTCAATGATTCTCAAATCATGGTGCACCCAAATTTGATCTCTAATTCATGAATCTCATCGTGTCCAAAATATTGATCCACTCCTTAGTTAAGTCAGACCCACCATTTACACAGATTGGATTCCTAATTGAGTCTCTCACCATTTTCAAAATATTAAGCCTAATCCATCCTCCAGCTCGTAGCATCCAATGCCTAATAGACATGTTGCATCTTTTCGGTGCAACTGAACCACTGTAGCTAGTCGAGAACAATCAATGCTGGAAAGGGCCCGCATATCTATAATGATGGAAGACCTTACACTTAATCTTTTCTTAGGAAGATTTGATTTAGGTCTCATTAAACTAGACTTGACATAGTCATAACAATTATGACTAACCTAGTGGCATGGGTTAGCTTGGATTATTAGTCACCTCAGATTAGGACTGAGCCAACAAATATGGCCAGGTAAGTGAGACCAGTGGAAGGGATATGTCATTAACTCGACATGAATGCATTCAAATCGAGTAGCTTCCAATTAAAAACTAGTTGGTCTTATCTACCAAATAAATCTTAGACACCAAATTATTGAGCCAGAATCAGTCGGATTAGCCTACAATCTAGACTCTAACCACTGAGCCTAATTAGGTCTTAGCTTGATTGATCACTCATGTGATTCGATCTTAACCCAGACTTAATCCTATTAGGCTGGTTAATTTAAGCACTCTTGATCCCATCTAACCAACTGTTGATTCGATTTGATCAACCGCTTAGACCTAATTGGGCTATCCAAGTCCGAACCCAATTTTATGAATATATCTTAGATCTAAAATTTTTAATTTTAGATCTAATATATATTTCATAATCTTAATTCTTAATTAAGTTTAGGGTTCATAAACATGTAAATAAAATCCTAGAATTTTAAGATCTAGAGTTTTGTAGAAAATAAGTTCTTGATTTCTGATTAAGGATAAATGCATAGCACCCCTACACATCATAAGAACACCCAATCAGATGGAAGGAGAGAGCATTTAAATTCTACTTTATTCTTATGATCGAACGGCCAACGAGAATGCCTTAATCAGAAATATAAAAATTATAAAACTAGTTAGATCTATATCATATATCTCATATATAAAAATTGATCTAACTATAAATATATTTTGCATACATCTCATGTATCATATCATGCATATTTTTAGATCTAAATTATCTCATAATTATCTAAAAAATTAAATTTAAATTGATCACATCAAAATAAATTCTATTCTAGATAATTATGTAGAACTATTCTACAACTAGTCTAAACATGCATTCATCATATCTCATATGAACCAAAAATTAAATAATTTTATTTTTGATTTTTTAGATCTTATTATAATATTTATAATATTAAAAAATAATAAATAAATAAATCTAAAATTATAACTTAATCAAATTAAATTATGATCATGCAAGACTATACATAGAATAATTCTATTCTACAACTAGTCATGCATCTTATAGAACTTAGATCTAAATTATTTAATTTTAATATTTTAGATTTTAGATCTAATCACATCTCATGTGATATCTAAAATTATCTAATTATTAGATTAAAATTAAATTAAAATTATATCTAAATAATTTATGAAAACCTGGCTCTGATATCAGTTAAAGGAAAAAATCTATTTTTTGGATCAGATTCGTTTGATTTGATCAAAACAAATATTTAAAAAAATTTTCTCTTAGATCAAAATTAAATTTGATACTTTTTAGATCTTATTTAATAGATCTAATAAAATTAAATTAAATTAAAATAAATTAAATCAGATTTAATTTATACCTCGTTCTTGGGTAATCTAATTACCCTATGATGATCCTCCTGATCGTCTGAGGTTCTAGATGCAGCCACGCAATTGCCTAGCCTCTACTAGTATTCACTCAAGCAGAATTTGTATATCTCCTTCTTCTCAATCTATCCTCCAATGATCAGATCTAAATCTGATCTTGAAGGTCTTCAAAATAACTTTTGAAGATTCGATTTCGTCTCTTGCAGTAGTGCTGCCTTCTTCCTTTCTTGTCGCCTTTTCTCTTGCCTGGATCACACCAAACTTGAGCCCAAAGCCTCATGGGCATCGAGAGGAGAGAGAGGATCTGAGGAAGGCATAGAGGAGAGAGGGAGAGAGCAATGTGGCATGGGCAAAGGGAGAAGTCTCTTAAAGCTAGGCGTAGATAGGGTTTATATAGACCCTGCTACGCCATGCAGTACCACATCATTCCGGCCAATCACATCTCTTCATGCAATCAGATCTAAATCTGATTGGTGGGATGACATTACTTGATCTAATCAGATAAGAGCTCCTCTCCAACACCCTAAGGTGGTGCCAAGACTGGTCAAAGTAGAGTCCTTTGGCACCATCTAGTTTGATTCCAAGAAGCAATCCGGAGTCTATCTGTGTGGGACTCTAGGCATCCCTATCCTTGGGTGCACGCCTCCCTAGGCATGTGCCCCCTTCTTTTCTCTTTCTAGCAAAGGGACAAGCCCCTATTTACCCTCCTATGGGTGCATGATACATGGGCAGATGTCTAAGTGTCAATGGTCAATGTTTGACCAATGTCAAAAGATAAGAATTAGCAGGTGACGGAAAATAAATTTATCTCATAAATTAACACAATCCTTTTCTGATCTGGACAAGCTCCAGTCAGACCAAGTAAAGGTACCTAAGGGAGCACAAACATATTTAGCTCAGTCGAGACAACTTTTAATGATTGTAGAAAGAGAACATTAGGATCAATCATGTGCTAGCATGATTTTCTTGAACCTAATTGAATCTAATTCAAATCAATTAAACTAGGTTAGTCCAATTGATGATATCCAGATCTAAACCCTTATTTGTCTATTCCAGTTAGGTTTAGTTCTATATGGTAATGGGATATGTCATGATCTCTAGCATGGACATCATTAAAACACCTTCCGATGGATCAAAACTTTTCTGATTCAGAAACTAGAATGATCGATCATCTAAATCATTCTAATTACTCCTAAAATCCATCAGTGATACCTAGTAGTATATAGTGGCAACCCATCAAAACTGAAAATGAACCTCTTGGTGCAGTTACATGTGCGATTAAGTTCTTCTATCCTGAGCCTCGACCAGATTAGGATTAAGGTGAACTCATCAAGCCCTAATTTCTGTCATTTGATTTAATTATTTGATTCAAGTCCGATGTGAAAACCTTAATAAAAACTCTTTCTATTATTTTACTCTGCTATGGCCATGGGCTTATGGACTTGATTCTCATGATCATCATAGGACTGCTTCTCATCTACTAAGGTAGATAGATTTTCTCTTGGTGCAATCCAATTCCTATAATGAACATGCTATAGCCAACATACACCTCAGGATTTTGAATGGCTAGAAGACCGAATCATGATGTAGTCAAACTATAACACCCTCAAGGTGAACTGTCGATGCACCTCAAGTCAAAGAACCAGACACACTACTACAGCTTCGAGCCAGTCATCGATGAGAAGGTAGACTTCCTTATGATTGCTCGAGGTGGTGACGCTCAGTGCTCTCGTTCCCTAATGAGTACCTATACTTTCACTCTGGTGTCTCTACACTATAGACTCAAGACTCATCTACTATAAAGAAATGATTATACATTAACCTTCCAAATCAATCACCATCCTCATGATGATCCTACAGTCGAAAGCATTTTATAAGTTAATAACAAAAATTCATGTCTTAAATTTTCAACTCTTGAAAATAAAAATTATCATTATCATTAACTCAAGAAATGTATCATAGACACTAAATACACATTATGATAGAAAGTAATTCATTTTATTATTTATAGTCAAAATTATAATTTTTTTCATAGAAGTGTACAACAAGTGTCAGTCAATTCTGGCTTCTAGGGCACACATATCTAATAAGTCCAAGTTCAGATGGTAGCTTACAGGTGAAGGGTGGCCCGATACTGTTACTCCAGCATTAGAGGTAAAATGTTCAAAGTAGAAGATTTAGTACTTTGGTGAGCCATCATCTCTTGACCTCAGAGTCAGGAAAAGCTTGCCCCAAATTAGTAAGGATCCTACGTGGTCACGAAAGTCATCCGACCTAGGATGTACTACTTAAAGAAACTTGGGGGGCCAGACCTACCTCGACCATGGAATTCGAAAAATCTGTGAATGTATTATTGATGCTTTGATTACAAGAAAATCTTCCTACTTCAACACCCTAATCTTTGTTGTATACCAGTGATAAAGGGGGACTACCTCCGAACTTAATCTCATGACAAATACGGCCACGTTAGGAATAGGAGGAGAACCTCATCCTAACATGAGAAAAGTTGAAGACCTCGTTCACTTTAGATGAGATGAGGGAAGAGACCTTGGCAATGCTCCTAATGTGCCCCTACAGTCTGTTAGGAACAGAAGGAGAACCTTGTCCTAACGTGAGCAAAGTTGAAGGCCTCATTCATTTTAGACGAGATGAGGGGAGAGGTCTGACAACGGTTCTAATGTGCCCCTACAGTCTATTAGGAATAGGAGGAGAACCTTGTTCTAACATGAGCAAAGTTGAAGGCCTCATTCATTTTAGATGAGATGAGGAGAGAGGCTCTGATAATGACCCTAATGTGCCCCTATAGCCTGTTAGGAATAGGAGGAGAACCTCATCCTAATGTGAGCAAAATCGAAGACCTCGTTCATTTTAGATGAGATGAGGGAGAGGCCTTGAATATCCCTAATGTCCCTACAGTCCATTAGAAACAGAAGAAGAACCTCATCCTAATGTGAGCAAAGTCGAAGACCTCGTTCATTTTAGATGAGAGGAAAAGAGAGGCCCTGACAATGGCCCTAATATGCCCCTATAGTCTATTAGAAATAAGAGGAGAACCTCGTCCTAATGTGAGCAAAGTCAAAAATCTCATCCATTTAAGATGGGATGGGGGGAGAGGCCCTATCAATGATCCAAATGTGCCCCGACAAGCAACGTTAGGAACAGAAGGAGAACCTCATCCTAACATGAGCAATGTCGACGACCTCATCGATATAAGACAAGATGGAGGAAGAGACCCTACCGATGACACTAACGCACCCTCGTAAGCCATGTTGAGAATAGAGGAAAACCCTCATCCTAACATGAGCAAAAGTTGGAACCTCGTAGACCAAAGAAATGGAGAAGGAAGAATTTGGCAGATAATTCTTACACGTATTTTTTCATGACAACCTGACTACGTCAAATGCGAAAGGCAGAATCTTATCCTGATTTGTAAAAGAGGTCCTAGTTCGACGTCCACAACAAGCCCAGCATCTGCAATGAGCTTGGCATCCACAACAAGCATTTCATAAGAAAACGATAAAGAGAAAAATGAGGTAAAGAAGGTAAGACTGCAAATAGGCCTCAGGTTCGTGCAAAACAAAAATAGCAAAAAATATATTATTTCATTACAAAAATGAGTTTATTACAAGCAAAGCATAGGCCGACAAGGCTGATTACATTGAAAGAAAGAAAAAAAGAGGGGGAAGAGGCCTAAGCCCTAAGGCAAACTGGATTCTTCGAACTTTGGGCTATCGGCTCCGATCATCACCAATGCCTGCTTTAGCTTAAGGATCTCCTCCTCAAGCTTCTTCTTCTGGAAGAGACCATCTACATTCATTCTGTTGGTGAGCTAAACTTACCCTCAAGCTCTTGCCACTATCTCCTTAAAACTTTGGACTCGACCTTCGCATCCTCGACAGCCTGATGTTCATAGATGAGCTGAAGCTTCAGCCGTTGAACCACGGCTTGCTCCACCCCAACCACCTCTGAAAGCTCACCAATGGTCCTCCTCAAGGAGGCAATCTCCTTCGACTCACCACTCATGCTGGCTCCCTAATTATTAGGCAGTTGCTTCCAAAGATGAGCTGCATCATCTCTAGCAACCTTGAGCTCACCTTCAAGACTGGACATCTTCTCCGCCCAGATCACTCGATAGCTATTATGTTAGTCCTTAGTATCTTGTAGCTGCTTCTGAAGCTGAAAAAACTTTATTGACCAATCCCAGTCGTATCGGGCCTTATCGATAGACCACGATGAGCTCCCTTCTAGAAGATGGATCTTTTCCTCGGCATCCTTCATGTCAGCTTCAAGAGAGCTGATCTTCGCTGTTAGTGCCCAGGACTTGTCGCTGGCATTTTTTTTGAGTTTGGCAATCTCCTTCTCGAAGTTATCCTTCCAGATACTGAAGCTCCCCACTTCCTTCATATGCAAGCCTCGGAGGCGAGTGACCTCTTTGGTCACCTCAGAAGCATCCTTTCGTGAGGCTCGAAGGTCGTCCTCCATCTTCTTCAACTTCTTCCTTTGAAGATGAACTTCCTTCCTCAGGTTCTTTATTAAGGGCTTTATTAGAGACAGTGGATCAGCATTGGTGGGAGACTGCATTCGAGATACGAAAAGCGCTCAAGGGTATGAAAATAATTTAAACTTCATTTAATCAAAACTTTTGAGTATAAGACACACAGAAAAAAGAGAGTACAACAACTACTCGAGGATCTCAACCTCGGAGGGTGGAGTCGGATTGCTCCTGGCTGCCTCGGGTTTCTCGAACTGACTTGGGCACCTCTACAATAGGTTCAGATGGGCCAGAAGGCGAGCTCGTCGAAGGAAAAGGTTCGACTATAGCATTAGACGGTCCCGCATCTCACACGTCGTCTTCCTCCTCCTCCAGAAAGTCGAGGTCGAGCTTCAGGGAACCTTCGGACTATCCTGCCTTCGTGGAGCTCAAAATTCCTTGATAAATGCTTCCTAACCAAACTTGACATTTCAAGGTTCCTGCATCTCGGGAGAGGTCTTGAACTCTTCCATGGCCCGGGTCATTGCCTCTGAGATTGACTTCGCCATTTGGGTCTCCAATTCGGCGATCCTATTTTTGGCTTCCTTCCTCCTCTCCTCCTTCAGGGCCAGTGTGGCCTTTAGTCCAGTCGAGGCAAACTCCTCCTTATGCGGAGCACGTGCCCTGAAGGACTTTCGATGTCCGCCACCTTCTCCTCGACATGGATGCTCAACCTTATCGACCCTCTCTTGAAGATGGTAGAACCTCGGCTTGATGGTCCTCCTGGGCCTTCTATGCCTCCGCCTCCTAACGATGCACCCTCTTGATGTGAGCGAGCATCTAGTGATCCGACTGTAACAAATGATTGGTGTTAAAAAAAAAAAGGAGAGAAACAGAAGAAAAGCGCAGAAGAGAAGAGAAAGAGTCGAGCAATGGCATAATCACCTTGAGGATGTTTCCAAGAGAACCCCAGATGAGCTACCGTAGGTCCAAGTAGGCCATCTGGTCCACCACCTAGGGCACGGCAAACCTATCGACAAGATCCTGGATGATCTTCGAGTTGTCGAAGGGATCCTCCCCTTGTTCGTTATTGTCGCCATTCGGTCTGCCTAAGCGAGCCTTGTAGGACATTTTCGCAATGGCTTTCTTCTTTCTTCCCTCCCTTGTCCCTTTCTTGATAGGGAGCTCCAAAACCCAATCTCCGCTGGAGGGACCTGAGGGCATGGAAGGCATCGGGCCCATGCTAGCGGTGTCAACCTCGACAGTTGGGGCAATCTCGGCACCAACAATGACCTCGAACGTAGCGGCAGTGGAGGCGGGGACTCTAGAGCTGGAAACACCAACCTTCGTCCTCTTTGAACCATCATTTTGCACCTTCCCTTTCCTCTTCCTGGTGAAGAGCCCTTTGGTAAGCATCTTGCCAGCTTGTGCATCCATCTCTATAGCAGGAAAAGAAGAGCGGTCAGTGGCAATACACGTGCGCAAAACCATATGGATTCAAAAATCAAAAGATGTGCCAGTAGGATCGTGGGGACTCAGATCTAGGTGGAACAAGGTCTTTTCCTTTAGAAGGTCAGGAAGAAGAAGAGCTCGATACACCTTGAGTTTATCGGAGGAATCAAGGTTGGCTCCATCTAAGCTTAGAGCTCGGCGAACTAACTCTCTAATATAACCCCATGAAAGAAGACCTAATGGCAAGGTTGGATAATGTACAAAAAAGAACTTTTCCTTCCAGTTGTGAATAAAAGAAGGGGCACCTTTCAATAACCCCTTCTTGCCAATCTGGAGGTTAAAGTACCACCAATCTTTCATGGAAGGATGGCGCTTGAAGGTATAGAAATTTCTAAAAAGCAAAATGGTCGGCTGAACTTCGGTCAATTTATAGAGAGAGAGGAAACCAATGATGAATCGAAAGGAGTTCGGTACGATAGATGTGAAGGAGATGTTTAAAAATCGAAAGAGGGCAACTATGAATGGAGACAGCGGAAGTCTATGTCCGACGTGCAAAGCTTCTAAGTACAAACAAAATCGATCAGTTGGAGGAGAGCTGACCCGATCGTCAGAGCTGGGGAGTTCAAGGTCATATTCTAAAGGGATTCCGTATTGGATTTGGATCAGAGAAACATCATTCGAGGTAAGGATGGACCGGATGGTGTTTTGAGCAAAAGATGAGCGGGACATGTTCCTAGGTTCTACCTCGATCAGGGGTGTAGAATTAAATGTTGGTCCGAACGAGCCCCACAAACCGATGGAGTGGAAGGTTTTGAAAGACATTCGGATCGAGATAAACCCCAAGAAACCCCCCCCAAAAAAAAAAAAATTAGGAAAGCAAGGAGCTAGAAGTGATAAGCATGAATAACCTAAGAGAAGGGTTAGGAAACAGACCTAAACTGTCCAAGAAGGATGAAAGGATGATGGACGTGATGAGGATCAATCGAAAGGATGTCCGTAGCTCAAGAAGGTAAGAGAAGGATGAGACCCTCAGGAAGAAGGTGAACGGGGGTCGAAGGAAGAAGAACCCGGGCAGGGATGACTTTGGTAGACAATAGAAGAAGACTTTCGAATAATAGGAGAAGATCTTAAATAGCCAGAGGTAATCCAAAGTAGTTTTGATTGTGGATCGACTTCGGTTGGTCAACGTGCACCACATCTCCCACTCATCATGATAGAGGAGCGATAATAGGCGGAGTCTTTATGGCACTGCACCTATGGTAGAGTTTCGATGGAAGATTCGAAGGGCCATCTTTTTGGACTCATTTTAAACTTAGAAAGTTTTCGTGCCAGCATAGTAAACATCGAAACATCTCATCCTGTTAAGCATGAAAACCCAAGATCAAACAACAGTCGTCGCCTTTTTCTTTTCTTCCTTCAAATTTCAAACTTGGGAGTAAGGGGACTATTGTTGGGGATAAACCCCACTTCCGTCGAAGTCTAGTTTGATGCTTAGCCTAATGTAACTGGTAACCACAAAAGAGCTTCGATCGAAAATATTTCCTCTTGGGAGCCCTCCAATGGTCATACTCCTTCCGGATCCCTTCAGTATTCGAACTCATTTCGAACTCCTTCAACAGCCGAGCTCCTTCCAGACTCCTCCAGCAGTCGAACCCTTTTTGGACTCCTTCAATGATCGAACCCTTTTTGGATCCCTTTAGCAGTCGAACTCCTTCCAAACTCCTCCAGTGGTTGAACCCTTTTTGGACCCCTTTAGTGGTCAAACTTCTTCCGAACTCCTTCAGCAATCAAACTCCTTTCGGACTCCTCCAGCGACTGAACCTCTTTTGAACTCCTTCAGCAGCCAAACTTCTTCCAAACTCCTCCAGCAATCGAACCCCTATTGAACCTCTTCAGCAACCAAACTCTTTTTGACTCCTCTAGCGGCCAAACCCCTTTCACACTCCTCTAGTGGCCAAACTTCTCACAATCATCCAGGAAGGTCTCCGCACGAGTCTGGTCTCACACGTAGCATGAACCGACCCACATTCGGACTATCTTAAAGGAGTCTGAACTCTTCTAAAATTGATATAGCTCAAAAGTCATCACCAATCGATGCCTATCGCTCCAAACTTTGACTATCAAATCTCAAACAAACTGGCACCTCACAATAACAAACACTATCCTCCATAATAAACTCCACGTGGCTCCGAACAGCCCACTATCCGACAGTTACGGTTATCACTATCAGTTTGTTATAGGCTCTGTCTATAAATGAGATCCTCTAAATACGTTTTCTTGGAGGCTCTCTTCTTTCTCCTGAAAGTCTACAACTTTCTTGATTGAGCACTCGATTTCTGTTGGCCAAAAAAACTAACTTGACCATCGGAGTATCTTACCGGAGCCACCACCCTGGGCTCTGGATGAGATTTATTTTGTAGGTCACTGATGGTGACCTCATCTTCTCTGACTCTAACACTTCTCTAACGGCAACCAAATTTTGCACCAACAGGTTCTAAAGGCTTAGTACTGACTGTGGAGCGGACTTCTTCCAAGAGAAAGTTTTTTGGAAAGAAGAATAAGTCCATGAAGAAGCAGAACATGGATGGTGGGTAGAAGAAGAAGGCAAAGTCGAAGAAGAAGGCCGCTGACAAAGAAAAATATTTTCATTGCAATACTAACGACCATTAGAAGCAAAACTACTCTCTTTACCTAGCCAGCCTGAAGAACAAGAAGGAGGCAGGTCCTTCTAGAGGTATGCTTGTTATATAATCTAATCTTATGATTTTTTTTGCATCTAGTTGGATTCTTGACTCTGGTTCTAGTGCTCACTTATGCACTTCTTTGTAGGATCTTGAGGATAGCGAAGGCTGAGGGATAGTGAGATAATCCTATGCATCGAGAATGGTGCAAGAGTTGCTGCTATAGCCATGGAAACCTACCCTCTGTGATTACCATCGGGATTAAACTTAGTACTTAGGAACTATTTTTATATCCTACAGCAAGTAGGAATTTGATTTCTATTTTTTGTTTAACACAGGAAGGCTATGTAACTATTTTTCTTAAGGACCATTATAATATTCTTTTTGAAAAAAAAAATTGCAAGTGGTTTTCTTATAAATGGTCTCTATAAGTTATATATTGATATTTCTATTTTTAATATCGAGCAAAATATGAATGCCATAGGATCAAAGCAACCTAGGGATAGTCTAAACGATAGGTATCTTTGGCACCTTAGGCTAGATCATATAGGTAAAGACAGGATTAACAAATTGGAGAAATCTAGAGTATTAAGTCCATTGACTTATGAGTCATATCTGATTTGTGAATCATGCTTTCATGGCAAAATGACCAAGCTCACTTTTGTGCGACATGGGGAAAGGGTCATAGACCTGCTTTTTCTCGTACATACTGATGTATGCGGCCCATTTGATATACCAGCTAGGGATAATTATATCTACTTCATCACCTCTATCGATGATTTATCTCGGGTATGTGTATATGATGCGATACAAATTTGAAGCTTTTGAAAAGTTTAAGAAATTTAGACTCAAAGTAGAAAAATAAACAAAAAATTCTATTAAGATTCTTCGATCAGATCGAGGAGGCGAATACCTTAGTCAAAAATTCCTAGACTATCTTAAGGATAATGGCATAGTCTCTCACTGGACTCCTTTTAGAATGTCTCAACTCAACAAGATTTCAGAATGAAGAAATCGGATCCTATTAGATATGGTTCGATCTACGATGAAATTCATAGACCTCTCTGAGGTTCTTTGAGGATATAGTCTGTTAACCACTATATATCTGCTGAATATGATTCCATCTAAAACCATTCCTACCACCTCGTATGAGATATGGCATGGTAAAAAACTAAGTCTGAGTCATCTCAAAATTTGGGATTGTCTGGCCCATGTCAAGAGACAACAGACAGATAAATTAGAGTCTAAGTCCTTTAGAGCTTGATTTATTAAATATCCAAAAGAGTCATTAGGATATTTTTTCTATCTTCTGAAAGATCATAATGTGATTGTGAGTCAACATGCCATCTTTTTTAAAAAATAGTTTATTCAAGATGATGGCATCGGAACATAGATTAGGCTTGAGAAGAAAGTCTCCCAAGAGCCACAAGCCAAGGAACTAATGGAATCCAATCAGATTGAGCCAGTCCAATCACTACCTCATCCACCTCATAGATCAAAAAGGAATTTTCGTCCTCCTAAAATATACTTAGGTACTATTTCAGAGGACATAGAGAAAATATTTCTCACAAGAAAAGGGGTTCATGGTGATGATCCAAAAATCTATGATGAGGCGATATCAAATATTGACTTCGAGAAATGGTTAGAGGTAATGAAGTCAGAGATTGACTCAATGCAATCGAACTAAGTCTGCATCTTGGTAGATCCATCGGAAGGTATAGTACCTATTGGGTATAAACGGATCTTCAAGAGAAAGATAGATGCCGATGGAAATGTAGAGACATTCAAAGCAAGGCTCGTAGTGAAAGGGTATGGTTAGCGTGAAGGCATTGACTATCAGGATATTTTTTTGCTAGTAGCCATGCTAGAATCCATTCGCACATTACTTGCTGTTGCAATCTATTTTGATTATGAAATTTGGTAGATGGACGTGAAAATGATGTTCTTAAATGGATACCTTTAGGAAGATATCTATGTGGAACAGTCACTGGATTTCACATTCAGTGATACTGATCACAAGGTCTGCAAGCTGCAAAGATCCATATATGGACTTAAGTAATCATCTCGAAGCTGGAATGCTCTTTTCAATGATGTGATCAAATCATTTGGATTAATCAAGAATGAAGAGGAGTCCTATATTTTCAAAAAGGTCAGTGAGAGTGCTGTTGTCTTTCTCGTACGGTACGTTGATGACATCCTTCTAATTGGGAATGATATTTTCATATTGACTATGGTCAAAATATAGTTGTCTAAAGAATTCTCCATGAAAGACCTAGGAGAGGCATTCTTTATTCTAGAAGTTAAGGTCTATATATATAGACCAAATAGGATACTGGGACTCTCACAAAAGATGAACATAAAGGAGGTGCTAAAGAAGTTTAGCATGAAAAACTCCAAGAGGGATTGGTGCCCGTCAGATATGGTATTCATCTCTCCAAGAATATGTGTCCCAACACATCGAGGAGATTGAACGTATGAGCAAGATCCCTTATGCTTCAACAATAGGGATCCTCATGTATGCCATGCTATGTTACGACCTAATATTGCCCATGTTGTCAGTGTCACGAGTAGCTATCAGTCGAATCCATGCGAAGAGTACTAAACTTCTATGAAATGTATCCTTAAGTACTTAAGAAGGACTAAGGATATGTTTCTAGTCTTTGGTAATAAAGAACTCTAGGTCTAGGGATATACAGACTCAAATTTTATGTCTGATATAGTGATCAAAAGTTGACATTTGAAAGTCTGTTTATTTGTAATGGTGGTGCTGTCAACTGAAAAAGTTTTAGGCAGATGGTGATAGTAGATTCTACCATAGAAGCAAAGTACATCACTGCATTGGAAGCTACAAAGAAGGCATTCTGGTATAAGAAGTTCTTCATAGAGCTCGGAGTGATGCCATCAGATGCCATCCCTCTATACTGCAATAATAATGGCACCATAGCTCTAACTAAGGAGTCAAGGTCTCACTAGAAATCCAAGCACATCGAATGACGATACCACCTCATCCATGATTATCTTGAGAAGGGATACGTCGAGGTCAAGAGAGTCAACACTATAAATAATGCGGCTGACCCACTGACAAAGCCATTGAGCTAGCAGAAGATGGAAGCCCATGTGAGGATTTATGGTGCTCTCAAGCCTTGAGAGGCCATAGGATGAGTCAAAGGGTTGGTTCCGAGGATTCCATGGGCTTGGTTGGTGCTTTTGAGACCTGAGATTCAAGGTGAAGCAAGGAACCAAAGCTAAGAAATCAAGACTATAGAAAGAATATTTTCTGTAGGTTAGCCGGCCAAGTCCGAAACTGGATCAGCTAAGTCTCAGTGCACAGACAAAATAGAGAGCTTCATGTTTGAAACTACTGGCACGGCATAAGACTGGGTCGGATCAATTTCAGACTAAGCCGACCTAGTGGAATTTAGCACTGACTGGGCCAGCTCAATGTGCGGATAGAGTTACATGAGGGTCTATCCTGGTTTGATCCTAGGGGCCTTAAGGTCTGGTTTGAGAGGTCTTAAGGAGGCTAATTCATGTATGGGTCAGGTCTAGATTTAGAGGATGAGAGCATGAAAGATATGGGTGTATATGGGCTTGGTGAGTGCTTTCATGTATTGGGTTAGCCAGGGAAGTTTTTGGTCGGGCCTAATTGCTATGTATAAATACATAGGTTGTATTAGGATTTTTAAGGTTGGAATCAATACAGACCTTTTCTCTCTCAACTCTCTTCTTCTCTTCTCTCTAGAGTTGCCGCCCTAGAGTTCTTGAAGAAGCCCTAGAGAAGGGGGCATCTCCCTTAAGCCCAAGGAGGGAGGCACCCCATCGTTGATCCAGATGGAGGATCGATGGTTTGCTGCCCATAGAGAGTGTCATAGGTTCCTTCAAGTCCGTGCTAAAGATCAGAGGCTTGTGAAACATAATATTGGTGCTTGTGATGTCAAGGATGATTGGCGTTCGAGTAATATCATGGGTCTATAATTTGGTATCAGAGCTAGGTGATGCCTGAGATGTTGTGGACGGTAATATGGTATTAGAGCTAGATTTCAGAGCCTGATGGTGCATGAAAGGAGCCAAGTTTTAGAGCCTGATGGTGCATGGAAGAAGCCAAATTATCAGAGCCTAATGGTGCATGGAAGGAAAGGAGAAGTCGTACAAGATGAAATCAAAAATCTGCATAAGAATTTCATGGTATGCCTCAAATCTACCTTGTTATTACTGTGGTTTGGTCAATCGGGAGCAACGAGTTGAAGGACTAGGTTGAGAGGATTAACGGAAAGAGATTTTTTTATTGTGAAAGGATTTGGTGCATGATTTACTGATTAGTCTTGATAGAAAGGTTGGGATGTATGATGGTTATATGATAGGTAGGGGGCACTGAACTGCTGCAGTAGCATTTCCTGAAAATGCAGGGCCGAGAGAGATTTGACGATGCAGCAATTGAGGGACGTATCTTAGTAGAGAGCATCAGGATTCTCTAGGAAGATGGACAGTGTAGGACTATTAAAGAGAGGTTTTCTAAGGGATAATGGTCGAAGAATGGCTGAAGAAGTGACTATACGTCCTTCGGTGTCAGGAAGGTAGGGAAGTAGTCAGAGATGTATTCAGCGATTTGACCAGAGCATGGATTTGTGAAACCTTAGGAATGATGGAGTTGGATTATCCATGGAGGTCTAGCAGGTTAGGGCTGGGCAACTATAGAGCAGCGTAGAGATAAGTCAGGAAGTGCTGGAGTGCTGCAGGAGCGCTACCCTAGATGCACAAGAGTTGAGAGAGGCTTGGCGGTGCAGTAGTCGAAGAGTGTATCTCAGTGGAGAGTGTCAGTGATATCTTAGGCAAACCAGGTATAGGTCTTAAGGAGAGTCAGGGGTCTCAGGGAGCATCAGAGGTATCTAGCAATCGGGAGTATCATGGATCAGGTTTCTTTTATAGGAGCACTAGGGAGAGTCACAGTTCAGGTAGAGGATAGTTCTCTGGGCACAACTGAAGTGATGGCTTATGTAGGGGTAGAAGAGAAGGACTAGGGTGGAATTCCCTATGATTCAATCTCTGGATTCAAAAGAGTTGGATGAGCTCTTGGATTTTGGAGGTGCCTATGGGTTATGGAGGTATCCGAGATCGCTTTGAAGCGGTCCATAGAGTGTGGAGGGTTCGAAGGGACGCGACGGTGTTCGAGGTGCAGTGGTAGGCTCAACAATGCAGCATTGAGTGGTTGGCCTCGAGGGACTCGATGATAGAGTTGACTTCTATGGCATCAGGTGGACTTTGGATATAGGTGGAGCTCCATAAAGGTGGCTTCATAATTGGAGAGAAAATTTAGCATGAGTTTAGAATGCCAGTGATGGATAATTTCAGGTGGAGCGGTGTGTGCAGATGGATAGGCATAGCTCTAAGGAGATCATATCAGGTGGTATAGCATGTGCTAGTGCAAAAATGCTATAGGTTCACTAGGAAAGTCTAGAGAAAGTGATGCAGCTGCTAAGTAGAACGGATCCTACAATTTTAGGGTGGTGCCAAGAAGTAAGCACAGGTCTTCAATGGTGGAGGTGGTCATCCCAGAGGCCTCAAGGATGCACAATAGCTGAGGAGAATTGGCGGAGGCGATGTTTGCACAAGTGCTGTCCAGTGCACAGGGACAGTAGGATTGTGCAGGAGGTCATTACCGAGGGGTTTGCCAAGGCTTGGGAGCACCAAGGTGGAGATTATGAGGATTTGTGGTGCTCCCAAGCATTGGGAGGCCATAGGAGGAATCAGGTGGTTGGCATAGAGGATTCCATGGGCTTGGTTAGTGCTTCGGAGACCTAAAATTCAAGGTGAAGCAAGAAACTAAAGTTGGAAAATCAAGGCTACAGAAAAGAGATTTTCTATAGGTTAGTCGGCTCAGTCCAAAATTGGATTGTGTAAGTCTCAGTGCACAGGCAAAATAGAGAGCTACACATTTGGGATTGCCGACATGGTATAGGACAAGGCTGGCTTAGTTTTAGACTGAGTCAACCCAGTGGAACTTAGCCTACTCAATGCAGAGACTGAGGCGGCTCAGTGCGCATGGGCAGAGTTATGTGAGGGTCTATTTTGGGCTAGGGTCTGGATTGATCCTTGGGGTCTTAAGGCCTAGTTTGAGAGGTCTTAAGGGGGCTAATTCATGTATGGGTCGAGTCCAGATTCAGAGGATGAGAGCATGGAAGACATGGGTGTACATGGGCTTGGTGAGTGCTTTCATGTATTGGGTTAGCCAGAGGAGCTTTTGGTCAGGCCTAATGGCTATGTATAAATACATAGGTTGCATTAGGATTTTCAAGGTTGGAATCAATATAGACCTTTTCTCCCTCAACTCTCTTGTTCTCTTCTCTCTAGAGTTGATGCCCTAGAATTCTTGAAGAAGCCCTAGAGAAGGAGGGTGTCTCCCTCAAGCCCAAGGAGGGAGGCACCCCATCATAGATTCAGATGGAGGATCGGTGGTTTGCTATCCATAGAGAATGTCACAGATTCCTTCAGATCCGTGCTAAAGATTAGGAGCTTTCGCAACATGATATCGATGCT
This sequence comes from Cocos nucifera, assembly GCA_006176705.1. Classification (NCBI taxonomy): domain Eukaryota; kingdom Viridiplantae; phylum Streptophyta; class Magnoliopsida; order Arecales; family Arecaceae; genus Cocos; species Cocos nucifera. Next base: position 217,896 of record QRFJ01000724.1, on the reverse strand, counting down.
TGTGATGTCAAGGATGATTAGCGTTCGAACGATATTATGGGTGTACAATTTGGTATCAAAGCTAGGTGATGCCTGGGATGTTGTGGATGGCAATAGCCCACCTTGAGAAGATAGGACTTAGATTTGTAGCCAATTAGCTTTAGGTCAAGTGGGACTTTGTTAGATGTGTGCCCTAGAAGCAAGATTGGCTATCACTTTTAATACACTTCTAAGGTCAATTTTATAATTTTGACGATAAATTAATAAATAGATTATTTTTATATCATAGTGTGTATTTAAAAGTGTCTATGATGCATGCTTTGAGTTAATGGTAATGACAATTTATATTTTCAAGTGTTGAAAATTTAATACATAAATTTTTATAATTAACTCATAAACTACTCCTGACCATAGGATCATCATAAGGATGCTGATCGATCTAAAAGGTTGGTGCATGATGGCTTTCTTAGGAGAGACGTGTCTTGATTCTATGATATGGAGACATCGGAGCAAGAGTATAGATACTTATTAGAGAACGACGGCACTGAGCATGACTACCTCGAGTAGTCATAAGGAAGTCTACCTTCTCATCGATGATTGACTTGATACTGCAGTGGTATGTATGGTTCTTTGATCTGAGGTGCATCGACAGTTCACCTTGAGGGTGTTATAGTTTGACTATACCATAACTCGATCTCCTAGCCATTCAAAATCTTGAGGTGTATGTTGGCTATAGCATATTCATTGTAGGAATTGGATTGCACCAATAACACGATCTATCTACCTCGGTAGATGAAAAGTAGCCCTACGATAATCATGAGATTGAGTCCTTAAGCCTTGGCCATGGCAGAGTGAAGATGATAGAAAGAGTTTCTATTAGGGTTTCACATTAGACTTGAATCGAATGATTAATTCATATGACAGACATTGGGTTTGATGAGTTCACCTTCACCCTAATCCTATTGGGGCTCAAGATAGAAGAATCCAATCACACAGATAACTGCATTGAGATGTTCACTTTTAGTTTTGATGGGTTGCCACCATATACTGCTAGGTGTCACTGATGGATTTTGGGAGCAATTAGAATGATTTTGATGACCAATCATTCTAATTGTATGAATCAGAAAAGTTCTGATCCATCGAAAGGTATTTCAATGATGTCGATGATGGAGATCGCGACATATCTCATTATCATATAAAATTGAACCTAACTGAATCATATAAACAAGAGTTTGGGTCTGGATGTTATCAATTAAGCTAATCTAGTTCGATTGATTTGGATTAGATCCAATCAGATTCAATGTAATCATGCTACCATACGATAGAGCCTGACCTTCTCCTTCTAAAATCTTTCTGATTCATCGTAACTAAGTTAAATTTGATTTGACTCATTCTTGCATTTTGAATGGGTTTATTTTCATCGGACTGAAATAAGTTTAGCTCAGATTAATTATAGAAATTAAATCCATTCATAGTCAAATTGGACTAGGGTCAAAAGTTGACCTATTTGAGAGAATTGAGGGTCAACAGATCAGATGCTTCTAGAAAATTCTATAGAAATTATTTTGATCTAATTTTTGGATATGTGATATAGAACGAATTATACATTGGATGCTCCAAATTTTGTAATTTTTGGAGATATTTAGACTGAGTTATGATAGAGTTTGATTTGGATCAAACTCTTGAGGGAAGAGTCCTAGGCATGGTGGACTCTTTCTTATCTACTCATGCTGCCAACTTCTAGATTGATTTTTGGCATCAAAATTAAATGAAATCTGAGGATTTTTGTGGAGATCAAGTCTAGGAGTCCCAATGGTTGAAAAAAATGAGGATTTTGGTCAAAGAGGGACTCTAACTTGGTGATATGCTTTTGTATAAGAACCCTTGCACCAAGACTCTTCATGTAGAAATATTTTTCATATCCAAAGGCTGCCATTCCAAATATCCCACACCACCTCTATCCTCTCTCTCCCTCTCTTCTATGTGTCTAAAAAGTTAGGCACAAATCTAAGAAGAAGATCTAATCAAATTTGTGAAGACTTCAGCATCTATACGACGGTGTTTGTGAGATGAACATGCTACCTTCAAAAATTTTTTGAAGGACTTTCTGATCAGATTTAGATCTGATCTTTGGAGAAAAAATTTATGAGGAGAAGATGTCTAAATTCTTCCTAAGTGGATACCGATAGAGCCCAGGTACGTGTGTGGCTCCTTCTAGAACCTCAAAAAATATTAGGATCATTGTAGGATAATCAGATTAACCAAACAAGGTGTGATATTAAATTTTATTTAATTATTATTTTAGTTTTTAATATTAGATCATCATGATCAGATCTGAGAACTCTTAGATCATATTAGATCATTTAAAAAGTTTTAGAAAAATCTATCTCAGATCTGATCAAATCTGCATGATCCTGCAGCAAAAAATAGAATTTTTTCTTCAGAAGGTACTTAGGTACTATCTTAGAGGATGTAGAGGAAATATTTCTCATGGAAAATGGGTTTATAGTGTTGATCCTAGAACCTATGATGAGGTGATATCAGATATTGACTCTGAGAATTGGTTAGAGGCAATGAAGTCAAAGATTGACTTGATGTGTTCGAACTAAATCTAGATCTTGGTAGATTCACCTAAAGGTATAGTACCTATTGGGTATAAATGGATCTTCAAGAGAAAGATATGTATAGATGAGAATATAGAGACCTTCAAGGCTAGGCTAGTGGTGAAAGGGTATCAGGATACTGTCTCCTTAATGGCCATCCATCTACAAATTGCTTGCCATTGCAATATACTTCAATTACGAAATATGGTAGATGGATGTGATAATGGAGTTCATAATTGGATATCTTAAGGAAGGTATTTATATAGAATAGCCATTTGTTTTACATCCAGTGATGGTGATCACAAAGGTCTGCAAGCTGCAAAGATCCATCTATGGACTCAAGAAAGCATCTCGGAGTTGGAATGCTTGATATAATCAAATCATTTGGTTTAATCAAGAATGAGAAGAAATCAAGTGTGTTCAAGAAGGTCAATGGGAGCACCGTTGTCTTCCTCGTATTGTAGATAGATGACATCATTCTGATTGAGAATAATATTCTCATGCTGACAAAGGTCAAAGTATGGTTATCTAAGAAATTTTCTCTGAAAGACCTAGGTAAGGCATCCTTCATTTTAGATCTATAAAGATAGACTGAAGAGGATGCTAGGTCTTTCACATAGAGGAGGTGCTGAAGAGGTTCAACATGGTGAACTCTAGGTCTAGGGGTATGTAGACTCAGACTTTATATCTAACATAGATGATCGAAAGTCGACATCTGAAAGTTTGTTCCTATGCAATGGTGGCACTGTAAGTTGGAAGAGTTCCAAGAAGATGGTTCTAGCTCATCCATGATTATCTCGAGAAGGAATACGTTGACGTTAAGAGAGTCGACTCTACAGATAATATGGTTGATCCATTGATGAAGCCTTTAGGCAAGCTGAAGATCCAAGCCCACTTTGAGAAGATGAAACTTAGATTTGTAGCCAATTGACTTTAGGTCAAGTAAAAGTTTGTTAGATATGTGCCCTAGAAGTTAGATTGGCTGACACTTATATTTACTTTCTAGGAATATTTTCATAATTTTGACTTAAAATTAATTAAAAGATTATTTATTCTATCACATTGTGTATAAAGTATCTGTGATACATCCATTGAGTTAATAGGCATAATAATACATATTCTCAAGAGTTGAGAATTTAAGGCATGTGTTATCATAATTGACTCAAATTACTCTCGATCGTAGGATCATCATGAGGATGGAGATTGATTCGAAAGATCGATGTACGATCTCTTTCTTAGGATAGATGAATCTTGAGTTTATGGTGTGGAGACATCGGAGCGAGAGTATAGGTACTCATCAGAGAATGAGGGCACTAAGCATGACCACCTCGAGCAGTCATAAGGGAGCCTACCTTCTCATCAATGACTAGCTCGATGCTGTAGCGTGTGTCTAGTTCTTTTACTTGAGGTGCATCGATAGTTCACTTTGAGGGTGTTATAGTTTGACTACACCATAACTCAGTCTCCTAGCCATTTGGAACCTTGAGGTGTATGTTGGCTATAGCATGTTCAGTGTAGGAATTGGATCGTACCAAGATAGGATCTATCAACCTCGGTAGAGGAGGAGTGGTCCTATGATGATCATGAGATTGAGTTCTAAAACCCATGGCCATAGTAGTATGAAATAATAGAAAGGTGTTTCTATTAAGGTTTCATATCGAACTCGAATTGAATGATTCATTCATATAACGGGTGTTGTGTCTGACGAGTTTACCTTAACCCTTATCCTGTCAGAACTCATGATAGAAGAATCCAATCATACAGGTAGCTACACTAAGAGATTTGCTATTCGATTTTGATGGATTGCCATCACATACTGCTAGGTGTCACTGGTGGATTTTGGTACTAGTTAGAATTGTCTTGATGATCGATGATTCTAATTGGATGAATCGAAAGAGTTCTGATCCATCGAAAGGTGTTTTGATGATGTCATTGATGGAGATCACGACATGGCCCATTACCATACAGAACTGAAACTAACTGGATCATGCAAACAAGAGTTTGGATTTGGATGTCATCAATTGAGCTAACCCAGTTTGATTGATTTGGATTAGATTCAATTAGGTTTAAGAAAATCATGCTAGCATACAATTGAGCCCAATATTCTTCTTCTGTCATCCTTTTGGTTCATCTTGACTGAGCCAAATTAGATTTGGCTTATCCAAGAGCCTTGTATGGCTCTATCTTAGTCTGACTAGAGCTTGTCCAGGTCAGAACAGTCTTATCCTAACTTGATCTAGGCTTGTCCTAATCCATCGGATGGAAATAGCATAAGACCTGCTAATTTCTTAAACTATTTGGACAAGGCTTATCTAGAAACTCTGTAGGGATTTGTTTTGATCTAACTAGACCTTGTCCTAGCCTGATCAAGATTTATCCTAAATCCCATAAGATGGGAATAAGATAAGGATTGTCTTTGCCAGATTAGGGCTTGTCCTAAAATCATGAGATGAAATTTGGACAAGCCTCTCCCAAAAATTCTAGATGGATTTTTCTTGATCTGACTAGATCAAATCCTGGCCTGATCATAGCTTGTTCTAACTTGGATAGGACTTGACCTAATTCCATTGAATGGGACTTAAAAGGGTTTGTCTTAAATCCCATAAGATGGGAATAGATAAGGGTCAAAGGTTGACCCATCTTTGTAGGAAAGAAATATGCCCCCTTGGATTTTTCTCTTAGGTGTGCATCCCTAGATGTTATGTGAGGAAGAGAGGGTGCACATCCCCTGATGGAGTGTGCCCCTAGTGGATAAAGATAGAATGAGTTGGGGTCTATCCATTCAAAGTGTTTGAATGGGTCAAAGAAGTTTGAATTTTTCAAACTTCTAGGAGAGAGGTTATCTATGCCAACTTCCTCTTATCCCAAATTGATTCCACACTATTTTCTTAAGATTTTGTATGACAAAAATCTGAGAAAATAAGGTGTGGGCATGGAGATTAGGTGGAGAGTCCTTCTGCATGTTAAACTTTGACCTATTAAAAGTTATATGCGAAGGGACTCTATACTAGGTCTATATATAGGGCCCTGTGCAAGCTATTCTGCATCATGATTTCTATATGGCGAACCCTTGCCAAAATCTCTATCTCCACATCCCTCTTTTAGATCTCTTCCTCTTCTCCATGCCCAAGGTGTTGGGCAAAATGCAGTGATCAAAGGTTGTTTCCTAATCCTGCAAAGACTGCACGACTAGTTCCTGCATTGAGAGACGAAGGTGCTGCCGTCGAAGATCAGTTCGAAGGCATTTATGATTGATTCTACATCTGATCTTTGGAGATCAGATCTAGAAGGAGGAGACTTTTAGATCTAACCTGAGTGAATACTGATAGAGGTCGAGCGTGTGCATGGCTCAATCATAATCTCGGATCAACCGTCAGATCATCACAATGGGTAAATAATTTACCCGATCAGATGATAATTATTATCACTATTTTACTTTTATTTTATTTATAAACTTTAATTAATCTAATCAAATTTGAAAACTCTTAGATTTGATCAGATTATAGAAAATTTTTAAAATTATTCCACTGTAAATCTGATCCAATCAAATGCATCCTGCGGTAGGAAAAACCCGATTTTTCCTTCAAATGGCTATGGCATCATAGAGTAGAGTAGGGCATGCTAGCATGGAGTTGATTTCTAAATTAATTAAAAGAGATCTCATGAAAGATTTGCCAAAACTTAACTTTGAAAAAAATAAAGTTTGTGATGCTTGTTAATTAGAAAATAAAACTTGAAACTCATTCAAATTGAAAAATATTATTTCAACTTCTAGACCTCTTGATTTACTTCATATAGACTTATTTGGACCAACTAGGACTATAGGCCTATGTGGTAAGAAATATGAACTTGTGATTATAGATGACTTTTTAAGATTTACTTGGATTTTATTTTTGGCACAAAAAGATGAAGTTTTTTTTGTGTTTACTAAATTTTTTAAGACAGTTTTAAATGAAAAGAGTCTTTCTATTATTTGTATTAGAAATGATCATGGAACAAAATTTGAAAATTAATAATTTAAAAGTTTTTATAATAAAATAAAGATTGAATATAGTTTTTCTGCTTATAGAATACCTCAATAAAATTAGGTTATTAAAAAAAAAAAAAGAATCCTTAAGAAAATAGCCCAAACCATATTGTGTGAAAGCCATCTCCTAAGATATTTTTGGGCTGAAGCTAACAATATAGCATGTTATGTTCTAAATAGAACATTAAAATATTAGTTACTTTCATGTTTTTGGTTATACATGCTTTGTCCTAAATAATGGTAAAGATAACTTAAGTAAATTTAAAGCAAAATCTGATGAAGATATCTTCCTAAGATATTCTACCTCTAGTAAAGCATATATAGTTTTTAACAAATGCATCATAATTGTTAAAGAATCTATACATATGGTATTTAATAAAACTAACAATTTACCTTCTAGAAAAGAAGATATAGCTGATGATGATGGAGGACTAATTGAAAAAGGAATGAAAAAAGTTACACTCAAAGAGTTAACAACTCAAGACAATAAAGAAGAAAAGGAAGCTAAAATTAAAGATAAAAATCTTGATGACACTCTAATTCAAAGTCTACCAAAGGAATGGAGGTATGCACTTGGTCATCCCAAAAAGCAAATTATTGGTGATCCATTACAAGGGGTATGAACTCATGCATCCTTAAGAAATATCAATAATTATCTATCCTTTGTATCTCAAATTAAACCTAAAACTATAGAAGAAGCTGAAAATGATCCAAACTGGCTAAATGCAATGTATGAAGAATTAAATCAATTTGAAAGAAATAAAGTCTTGACCCTAATTAATGGATCAAATGACCATCCAATAATTAAAACTAAATGAGTATTTAGAAATAAACTAGATGAAAATAGAATAATCACTAGAAATAAAGCTAGGTTAGTAGCTAAAGGATATAATCAAAAGGAAGGTATTGATTTTGATAAAACTTTTGCCTAGGTTGTTAGACTAGAAGCGATTAGACTTCTACTTGCATTTAAATGCTTCATGAATTTTAAATTATACCAAATGGATATTAAGAGTACCTTTTTGAATGGATACATAGATGAAGAAGTATATATAGAACAACCATCTAGATTTGAAAGTCATCCATATCCTAATCATGTTTATAAATTACATAAGATATGTTATGATTTAAAACAAGCCCCTCGAGCAGGGTATAAAAGACTAAGTAAATTTCTACTTGATAATAAATTCTGTAGAGAAAATATTGATAAAACTTTATTTTTAAAGAAAAGAAATGAGAACTTATTAGTAGTACAAATCTATGTAGATGATATAATTTTTGGTGCTACTAATTGTTAGAAAATATATTCCAAAGCTAATCGTCAGCCTGTTGATGGCTATGCTACCTTATAATTATAATTAATTTATTAATAAATAAAATAAATATTTTGATATTTTCATCATAAAATTTACATCTTCTAATGAACTACATTGTTGTGATGAAGTTTCTAGGACTATTTAGTTTTGATAAAGAAAAGATTTATCGATTTATTCTTAAACTATTCATGATCAAATAATACACTGTTAATTAGGATAACAACATTTGTCAAGCATAGGTTGTTGTATGACATAGAGGTTGGTTGTCCTCTTAATCAAGAAGTATGAAGATACTAGTATGGCATACAAATGAGATGCAAGGATACATAATCACTGAACGTGATCAATTTCAGAGCATTCTACTATCAAGAATTGCTCTGATGGAATATTGGTATAAATATCCCTTAGAACTAAGATCATTATAGTCACTTACAAGCAACTCACTATACTTTGATATCAGACCAACTAAATTTCTAATTCAATAACGAAAGATTTTGGGCGTAGTCAAGTACTCGCAAAGTCGGTGAGTGATCAAGTTGAGATTAACCACTCCAAAAGTTGGTGAAGAATGCATCATTGTATTTCAATATAGCAAAATCTTTGCCAGGATAATCCATGAGATGGATTTAGTATTTTGAAACACAATGTAGATGACCTAATTAGGGTTGATAGTTAAACTCTAGGGTGTCCTACAAGCATTTTGGTTAAGGAGATGAATTATATGAAAACTATGTCCTCATGGGTTCTAAGGATGTTGTTCTACACATTCAACCTATCCGACCATCGAGTATCATTGCTAGATGGTCATTTTAATTAATATAAAAATTAGTTTCTATACTATCTACTTAGGCTCAAACCTATGGGATCACATAAATAAGAGTTCTCGATCTGATTGAATGGTTGATCGATGATTAAGAATCATTCTAGGGTTAAACAATCAATATGATTGATGCTTAACCTAGTGTAAGTATTGTAAGAGGATCGATTAGCAATAAAATTGCTAGTTAGCTTAATTTGATTAAGCCAGTGGACTGAGATTAAGTTTAATTAAATATAATTTAATTAGAATTAGTTTGGTGTTGATTGGATCAAGTTCAATTGATTTATTGGATTAGCCAATTGCAAGGAAGAACTAGTCCTAGTTCAATTAGGACTTATATGAACCCAATTTCTAATTTGATTAGAAATTAAATTAAAATTAAATCTAATTTAATTTGATTTAATTAAGTTTTTGGTTATACTAAGATCTACTCTAATTGGGCTAAATTTATTTTGATTTAATTTGGTTCAAAAATCATATTTGACCAAGTCAAAATAGGAATCCTAGTATGCCTAGGATTCCCTCTCCTTGTGCCACCTTAGCCCCAATGCCCCCATGCCCTTTTCTTAAGAGTTTTGGCATCAAAACTCTTCATGCCCAGGTATTTCACATATGCCCCATCTCTCCCTCTCCTTCTTACATGGCAAGTTATTGTGGACCAAGTCAAAGGAAGGTAGTTTATTTTGATTTTGAATTCTATGTGATAGAATCCTAACAAACCAAAACTCCTACCCATATGTGCCACCTACTTCCTATTTTTCCTCTAGTTTTCTTAGTGGAAAATAAGGAATAATGTGCATCCTTTGCTGGTGGTCCATGGCTGAAAAGAAGAAGGGGGCGCCCAAGTGTTGCGCGCCCCAACTATTGCCTTATTTGGACATACCTTGTCTAGGTGTTTGACCTAGACAATGATTGTTACCTCTCTCCCTATTTAAAGGGTCTTTGGACCTATTTCTTTTAGAATCTTTTAGATTTGAGAGAGGACATTAGGAGCATAGGAAAATCAGGGAGAGAAAGAGCTAGGGCATGGGATTTTGTAGAGACACAATATCTTCTATCTTGGAGAGAGAAACAAGGAAGAAGAAGGGTCTTCTTCTAGAGTTTTCTTCATCTCTTCCTCCATGTTTTGTGAGTTTTGAGAGTGTCTCTAATTCACAAAGCCTTTCTCCTTCCTTCTACTTGTTGGAGAGTCTAAGAATCAAAGAAGAAAAATCCAGATAAATCATCAAAGAAAAATCAGCATAGTACAAGCATACTATGATGATTTTCAGCCATTAGATTTTTGATCAATGATCGAGGGCACATGTTGATATCCTCCAGAGGCTATGTAGGATCTAGTGTGGTGCTTCCAAGCTTTGGAGGGCCATAGGAGGAGCCAAGATGTTGGCTCTATGAGTTTAGGATAGGTGTGGGTCCTAGGGCTAGGATAGGAGTTATCCTAGGATGAAGATGGCGTATAGCCCTACACGGACTCAAGATTCAGGTGTGAGGACCTTGAGAGGCTTGGTAGGTGCTTCAAAGATCTGGGATACAAGATAGAGCAAAGAACCAAAGTCAGAAGAACAATTAGCCAAGATAAAGGGCTGACACAGTCGAGTTGGCTCGGATACGTAATCGAGTCGGCTCGGATTGATACCGAGCCAACTTGGGGTGCAGTCGAGTTGGCTATCTCTGGCAGATACCAGGATTTCGATGAGATACGATCAAGCTAGCTTGGCTCCTGACAGAGCCAGCTCGACAGTGCTGAACAAAACTGGATGGAGTTTTCTATTTAGATTCTTAAGGTCTGATCCAATAAGGTCTTAAGGTGGCTAACACATATGGATCGGATTTACTGGGAAATGTGTTCCAAAGCTAATCATCTAAGTGGTAGATAATTGAAATTAGTATATGAATTATCTAATAATAATAGTTATTTGACTGGTTTATCATAGAAGTTTTATATTCCTTAAATGAACTCATAAATTATGATGAAATTCATCAAACCACAATCAGTCGATAAAGAAGAATTTATTGGATGGTTCTTAAACTATTCATGATGAAATGATAAGTTATTGATAAGGATGATAACTTATCGAGTGTAGGTCACTGCCATATGCGTTGGTTATTCTCGCAACCAAGTACACTGGTATGACATTCAGGTGAGATATAGGAGTACATCTATATGGAACATGACCAATGTAGCACTCTACTGTCAAGAGTAGCTAGCTAAGGCTAATAGGTATAAGTGTCCCTCTGACCTGAGATCACCATGGTGACTTGCAAGCAACTCATTATATTTTGGTGCTGAACTGCCTGTATTTCTAATATACATTCAAAAAATTTTTAGGTACAATCAAGTACTTATGAAGTTGGTGTGTGAGTCAAGATAGGATTGACCACTCCTGATTAGCTTTAGGAAGAGAATGTCTCATTGTATTTTAATTTAGCAAAATCTAGACCTGAATAATCCTCATAAGAAGTCACGGGATTTGTAAAATTTTAAAATACAATAGAGATAACTTGTATGAGTATTGACAGCATACTCGAAGTCATCTTGAGTATTGTTGGTCAAAGGGATGAATTATATGGTAACCATAGGCCAAGGTTCTAAGAATGTTGCTTTGCATACATTCGATATATTCGAACATCGGGAATCATTACTAGATAGTTACTTCGACTGGTATAAAAATTAGTTCTATGCTATTGGCTTAGGTTCAAACCTATGGGATTAAATATATTAGAGATTATAACCTGATCAGATGGTTAATCGATGGTTAAGAATCATTCTAAGGTCAAACTATCAATACGATTGATGTTTGACCTAATGCAAGTGTTGTGGAAGGATCGATTAGCAATTAAATTGCTAATTGACTCAATTTGATTGAACAATCTGACTGAGATTAAATCTAATTAAATTATATTTAATTAAAATTAGTTTAGACTTAATTAAATTAAGTCTAATTGATTTTTTGGATAAGCCAATTGCAAGAAAGAACAAGTCTCTATTTGACTAGGACTTGAGTGCACCTAATTTTTAATTTGATTAAAAATTAAATTTAATTTAAATATAATTTAAATATAATTAAATTAAGCTCTTAATTAGATTAAAATTATCTATTAATTAGACTGACTCAAATCTAATTTAAATAAGATTTAAATTGGGTTTAAGATGACTTTGACCTAGTCAAAATAGGAGAGTCCTAGTTAGACTGAGACTCCTCTTTCCTTGCGCCAAAAAAATCTCTATGCCCTAATTTTATTCTCAGGTTTTTACATGATATTTTCCATGCCAATGAGAAGTGTCCCATTCCCCATATTCTAGAATTTTTGAAATAAATCTGAATTGGTCTATTTTGGAAAGTGGTTTGGGTTTATTTCCTTTTGAAAGAGTCCCTTGAATCCTAAACTCTTCCTCCCTTCTTTTGAAATTATTCCCCACACCAACCAGATTTGTTGTCACCCTTTTTCTTCTTCATTTGTGCAATGGTTTGTGGCTTTCCATGCACAAAAAATCTAGGGAGGCGTCCAAGAGTTGGACGCCCTCAATCTCCTCTTAGTTTCCTTATTTGACTAGGTCATTTTGACCTAGTCTTCCTATTATCCTGGGATGCAACTTTCTAAATATTTTTTAGCATCAAAAATTCTGAAAACTTCACCAAAAATAGAAGAGAAAGAGAGAATGGTGTGGGTGGTTTGGGTGCCAAGATTCTTGGAGAAGGGCCTTCCATTAAGACATCAATTGTTGATGTTTTGATGAAGACAAAGGTTAGAGAAGATTGTCTTCTCTTGTTTTTCTTTTAAGTTTTTTTTTTTCTTGTTCTTTTATGCATTTTTTATGTGATAAAACATCTGAGAGAGAGAGAGAGAGGAAGATGGATGGGGATGAATTCTCTAAGGAGTTGGGGCATGGAGGTCTCTTTTGGACATGATTTGATCATGTCCTGATGAGAGAAGAAGAAGAGAAGAAAGTCATCTCTTAGGGTTTCTTTGAATGCTCTTCTTCTCCAATTTTGTATGATTTTTCCTATAAGAAAATCAGATGGCAAGAGATCTGGATTTGTGGAAAATTCTAGAGGAAAAGATCTCCTCTTGTCTAGGTATGGCGATCCGTTAAAGACATCAACAATTGATGTCCTAAAAAGAAAAGATGTGTCTTCTCTGAGGATCTTTCTTAACTATTTATTTTTTGATTTTTGGAAGATCCAAGAGTTGGATATCTCTCTTAATCCTTCTTATATTCATCATCTCTTGGGGTATCCAAGAGATCAAAAGAATAATTTTTAGATTAACTATCAGGAGGGATCCGTGAGAAGCTAGCACTTTGAGTGGATCTTTATTTGACGAACCTTCGATTTTGTTATAGTCTCATGTGAACCTTTTATAGAGGCTGGACGCATGTGTAGCTCCAAAGATAATAATGAAAAATCAATCATGAAGTTCTCGATCCATGCAAAGGAAAGAGATTTGATCCTTCTCTCACCAGATGCAGTAGATTGTATATCTAGAATTATCAGATCTAAGTGGTATTGATTACATCAATATCCAAAATATTTATTTCTGATTTAAATGTATGCAATTATAATATGTTATAAATCCCATAGTGACAGGTTTTAGTAATTAATAATATATTTTATTATAGATTAAATAGTTTATATTGCATCTTACTGCATATTTCTATTCCAAAAAATTAATATTTCAAAATTTACAGCATGAAAACCATGCATACATTTATCCATAAACGATATAGATTCCAAGGGATGAGAAGCCATGGGAAGACCATGGTTATCATGGGCTCGGTGAGTCTGACTATCATGTATGGGTTAGCAGAAAAATTTTTTGTTACGAGGTAAGTACTATTAAATAATAGTGTGATTAGAAATTTTATAACTGATTGGTACATAAGATATTTATCACCTATCATCTGCTCCTCTCTCTCTTCTCCTAGAGTTCACTCAAGTGGTGCCTACCCTCAGCCTAAGAGGATAAACCATCATAGTTTAGATATATATCCCTTGAAGCCAAATTGGCTGACACTTGTAATACACTTCTAGGGGCAAAATTGTAATTATGACTAATAATAATAAAATGGGTTATTTTTCTATCCACATATGTTATTTAGTTGTCTGTGATACAATCCTTTGAGTTAATGGTAATGATATCATATTTCAGAGTTGAAAATTTAAACATGAATAATCATTATTAACTCATAAAATGCTCCCGACCAATAGGATCATCAGAGGATGTGAATTGATCAGAAGGTTGGTGTACAATCGCTTCTCTTTAGTAGATGAGTTCTAAGTCCTAGTGTGGAGACACCGAAGTGAGAGTACAGGACTCTTAGAGAAGAGGCACTGAGCGTGAACCACTTCGAGTAGTCATTAGGAGTATAAACCTTTCGTCAATGACTGACTCGATTGCAGTAAGGTGTATCTGGTTCTTTGCACTGAGGTGCATCGTAGTTCACTTGAGGATGTTTGTTTGACTACACCATTACTCGTCTCCTAGCCATATGGAACCTGAGTGATAGTTTGGCTATGACATGTCATTGTAGGAACTGGATTGCATCAAAGAATGAATCTATCTACCTCAGGTGGTAGAGGAGAGCCCTATGATAATCATGAGAACAAGTTCAAGAAGTCCATGGCCATGGCAGAGTGAAATATAGAAAAGAGTTTCTATTTAGATTTTCACATCGGACTCGAATCAATGATTACATCATAGATAGAAATAGGGTTTTGAGATGTTTACCTTAACCACTAATCTGATCAGGGGCTCAAGATAGAAGGACTTAATCACAGAAGTAGCTGCACCAAGAGGTTCGCATTCAACTCGTTGGGTTGCCACCATAACTACTGAGTGTCACTGGTGGATTTTGGGAGCAATTAGAATGATTTAGATATCGATCATTCTAGCTTTCGAAATAAAAGAGTTCTGATCCATCGAAAGGAGTTTCGATGATGTTCGAGATAAAGATATATGACATATCCCATTACCATAGCAAAACTGAACTAAACTGGTCACACAAACAAGAGTTTGAATCGGGTGATGCATCAATCGAAACTATCCAGTTCAATTGATCTGAATGAGATTCAATTAGGTTTCAAGGGAATCGTGCTAGCACTCGATTGAACCTAACGTTCTTCTTTTGCTATCAAAATTAGTTGTCCTGACTGAGCAAGAAGTTTTGTGCTCAATCAAAGGCCTTCATTGGTCTGACTGGAAGGTTGTCCAAGTCAAAAAAAGGTTGTCTTACTTTGTAAGACATTACCTGCATTTTGGTCACGCTGCCATTTCTTTTTCTTTGACTTTGGTCAAAAGTCTACTTTGATTGGTCAAATGTGACCATTTGATAAAACTTTGACTTTTGACCCATGCATGCAACAGACTATTGGAGAGCTGGTGGGGGCCTGTACCCCTCCAGAACCTGCAACAAGGAGGGCACGATGCCACCAGGCGTGTGCCCAAGTTGGAGGTGCCTAGGAGTCCCTGTTGCAAGGGACTCCATCTCCTTTTTGGATTCCAATTAGAGTTCTCCTTAAGACCAACTTTTGACTGGTCTTAGGCACCCTCTTAAAGAATCAGGGGACTCTATTCCACCAATCAGATTAGATCTGATTTCACAAAGATTGTGATTGGTTGGGAAGAAGAGAAGTTGGATCAGACAGTCTATAAATAGAACCTCGCCCAACCCAGATTATATTGGAAGTGATTGAAAGAATCACTAATCCCCATGCCCAAGGCTGCCTCTCCCCTTTTCCCCACAAAAAACCAACCTTCTCCCTTCCTCTCCACGTCAAAAGAGAGTTTTGGACTTTTGGTTGGTGCGATTCAGATCAAAAGAAAGGCGACTAAAAGCTAGAAGGCTCCTGCTGCAAAGGACGACTGCTGATCTTCAAAAGAATTTTGAAGATCTCTCAGTTCAGATCAGATCTAAATTTTTAAGATTGATAGAGGAAGAAAGGATCTCAGATCAGCCTAGTGGATACGTAGAGGCCAGGCAACTTGCATGGCTAGATCCAGAACCTTCCGCTGCATATAAGGATCATCAAACGGTAATAGGATTATCCCATATCAAGTAAATTAAATTGAATTTAATTTATCAGAATTTATTTAATGTCTAAAATAATAATATTAGATCTAAAACATCTTAGATCCTAATACTAGATCAAAAAAATTTTTTTTTTGAAATATCTTTGATCTGATCAGATCTAAAACGAACCTGTCCGGAAAATCAGGAATTTCCCTTGCACAACGTACAGAGAACAAGGTTCTAAAAGGGTGTTAATCTAATTTAAATTTATTTTAATTAGAAAATAAATGCTTTTAGATGTCACATTGAGATGTGATCAGATCTAAAATTAGAAAAATTAAAATTAAATGCTTTGGATCTAAGAATTATAAATAATGCATGACTATCTAAAATAGAATAGTTGCTATAGAATAGTTCTTGCATGTTTTTGATTTAATCTAATTTAAATCATATTTTAGATTCTATTTTATTTACTATTTTTGATATTATAATGGTTATAAAGATACTAAAAAATAAGTAAAATAAAATTATTTAATTTAAAATCATATGAGATATGATTGATTGCATGTCTAAACAGTTGTAGAATAGTTCTACATAATTATATAGATTAGAATTTATTTTGATTAGATAATTTAAATCTAATTTTTTAGATTATTAATGAGATCAATTTAGATCTTGAAATATTCATGATTCTGATACATGAGATTATGCAAAATATGCCAGTTTAGATCTGATTTGTATATGAAATATATGAAAATAGATCTAAAACTGTTTTGTAGTAATTGTCAATTTCCTGATTAAAGGCATTCCTCTTGAACCCTGTCCGATCATAAAGAATGAAGAATGGTTTAAAGGCCCTCTCTTTCCATTCTGGGGTTTCTAATGAATGTGTAGGGGTGCTGCGTGTTGTCCTTTAATCAAAAATTCAAAACTTACTTTCTGCATAAAAACCCTGATCCTAAAATCCCTAGGATTTATTGTGCATATTTGTATTTATGAACCCTACTTAATTAAAAATTAAGATTATGGAGATAATCCATTAGTCTAAAATTTGAGAATTTTAGAATCTAGACATGATCCATAATATTGGGTTCGGACTTGGGTAGCTCAATTAGGTCTAAGCGGTTGATCAAACTGAATCAAAGAGTTGTTAGATGGATCAAAACTTAAATTGATCGCCTTAAATCAGATAAGTCTGGGTCAAGAATCGAGTCATGATCAAAGCAAAGACCAAATTAGGCTCAGAGAATTATTAGTCTGGTAGGCTAACCCAATGTGGGTTCTGGCTCAATAATTTGCGTATCGTAAAGGTGAAGTTGCACATAAACGACCGACGATTTAATTGGAAGCTACTCGACCTGAAATTGCGTTCTTTGTACGAGTTAATGGGCATATTCCTTCCACCAGTCCTCACTTACCTGGCCAATATTTGTTTGACCATAGTTCTGATCTGAGGTGGTCCAGTAATCTGAGCTAACCCAGCCACTGAAGTTAGTCATAATTTTTATGATATAAAAGTCTAGTTTAGATGAGACGCTGAATCAATTTCCATAAGAAAAGATTAAGTCGAGGTCTCCACCATTGTAGACATGCGGGCCCTTCCGAGGTTGATTGTTCTTGCTGGATACAGTGGACTCAGTTGCACAGGAAGATGCAACCATGTCTATTAGGCATTGGATGCTATGGGCTGGAGGATGACGTTGGGCTCAATATTTTCCGGATAATGGTGAGAGACTCAATAGGAACCCAGTCACGCAAATGGTGGGTCTAACTAACTAAGGATGGAGTCAATATTCTGGATACGGTGAGATCATCGAATTAGAGACTAGTTTGGGTGCAATCCATGATTAGAGAATCATTGACAAGAGTGTTCACTCATGGCTAATCCCATCACCAATACC
This sequence comes from Cocos nucifera, assembly GCA_006176705.1. Lineage (NCBI taxonomy): Eukaryota > Viridiplantae > Streptophyta > Magnoliopsida > Arecales > Arecaceae > Cocos > Cocos nucifera. The sequence goes on along the minus strand of QRFJ01000724.1, from coordinate 200,238 downwards.
TTTAGGGTGAGGTATTGCTCCCGTTGGTGAGACCGCACCATCCACTAGAAATATTAATCATGGAGAGTTTTGCATCTCTACAGAGGGAGTGTGGGATCCAAAAAAAAGTGGGAGCTAATTTTTTACAAATAAAATTCCTAAATAAAATTAGTCAGTCAAAATTATAGTATCTAACTAGAACTTTGACCTCTATAAGGAAAAGTATCTGCGTCCAACCTATTGCACGTAACCTGATACAACATTCAGACTGACTGGATCCCAATTAAAAGATGTGGCTAGAACTTAAAAAGTGTTGGGTTCTAAAAAGTTAACCCATGTACTTGGACTAGAACCTCCCACCTTACCAAATCCATCCATCTAATTGAACAGATGAGCGTCTCTGAAAATGGATAGATGAAGATAATAAGGCCTGATAATTACATGTTTGGCTTGATGTCTTGATTGACTCCAGCGCCAACATGAGGAATATCGAAGACTGCTCGCTCTAAATGTGGCTTCACCTGTAGGAGATGTTTGGTGAACAAGTCGTGCAGCGAAATACAAAGTTTACCAAAATGACTTTTAAGGCAGATGCATGATGGTCAGTCAGTCCAAAGATCACTGTCTTGAGCAATGATCACGGTGTTAATTATATGTGCCCTAGATAGCCCAGAATTGGCTGACACTTGTAATACACTGTCTATGGGCAAAATTATAATTTTAACTATAATTTAATGAAATGGGTAATTTTCTATCACACACTGTGTATTTAGTGCTGATGATACAGTCCTTTGAGTTAATGGTAATGATAATTCATTATTCAAGGTGAAAATTTAAGACATGAATAATCATTTATTAACTTCATGAAACAGCTCCCGAGCTCATTGGATCATCACGAGATGGTGATTGATCCGGAAGGTTGGTGTACGATTGCTCCTCTTTAGTAGATGAAGTCTGAGTCTACGGTTGGGGGACACCGGAGCAAAAGTATAGGATGTTACGAGAACAGGGCACATGAGGCGTGAACCACCTCGAGTAGTCATTGAGCGAGTCTAATCGCTTCTCCGTCAAATGACTGACTCGATCGCAGTAGTTGTGTCTGGTTCTTTGAACCTGAAGATGCATCGGCAGTTCACTTGAGGGTGTTATAGTTGACTACACCATTACTCGGTCTCTACCATATGACCCTGAGGTGTATTTGGCTTGACATGTTCTATTGTAGGATACTGGATTGCACAAGATGGGATCTTAGTCTACCTCGTGTGAGTAGAGAAGCACCCTAGATTTGATAATCATGAAGAATCAAGTCTGAACCCCAATGGGCCATGGCAGAGTGAAATAAAGAAAGATTTCTATTTAGATTTTCAACATGGACTTGAATCGTATATCAATAATGACAGAGTAACTAGGGTGACGATTTTACCTTAACCCTAAATCGAACGAGGCTTTCTCAAGATAGAAGAACTTAATCACACAGGTAGCTCACAAGAGTTCACATTCAAGCTCTGATGGGTTGCCCACCATATACCTGCGTGAGGTGTCATTGGTTGGAATTTTTGGAGCAATTAGGTAATGATTTAGATGAGATTATCTATGCTGTTTGAATCAGAAGAGTTCCCCGATCCGATCGAAAGAAGTTTCGATAGAGACTATGATAGAGATCATGACATATCCCATTACCATACAGGAACTGAACCTAACTGGTCAACACAAACAAGGGTTTGAATTTGTGATCATTCAATTGAACTGATTCTATTCATGATCTGAATGGAGATTCAATTAGGGTTCAAGAAAATCGTGCTAGCACTCGATTGAACCTAAACGTTCTTCTTTTACTATCACAAAATGAGTTACCTAACTGAGCAAGGAGTTTGTGCTCAATCAGAGGCCCTTCTATAGGTCTGACTGAGGTTGTTCCAAGTCAAAATAGGTTGTCTTATTGTAAGACATTAATCTGTCATTTTGGTCACGCTGCCCATTCTTGTTCTTTGACTTTGGTCAAAAGTCTACCTTTATTGGCAACGTTTGACCATTGACCCTTTACTTTGACCACATGTCATGCACCATTAGGGTTGGTGAATTGGTGAGAGGAAGAGAGTTGGATCATAAGAGGTCTATAAATAAGAAACCCTCCACCCTAATCTAAATGCAAATTCAATGTTGAGAAACCCCATGTCCCAAGGCTGCCTTCTGCCCCCTCCTCCTCCACGCGCATAGCTTACTTCTCCCTTTGACTCTCCACGTCCAAAAGTGTTTGGACTTTGGTTGGTGCGATCAGATCCCCCCAAGAAGGCGATCAAAAAAGAAGCTGCACTGCTGCAAAAGGCGACTGCAGATCTGTCAAAAAAGAGTTTGAAGATCCTTGGCATATCGATCCAGAATCTAATTGTTTGGAGATGTGATGAGAAGAGATGGATCTTCAGATCAACTAAGTGGATACCGGTAGAGCCAGGAGCTTGCGTTGGCTAAGATCAGATACCTTCGCGCTGCAATCAGGATCATCTCCAGGTAATAGGATTAACCCAAATTCAGGGTAAATAGAATTTGATTTTAATTTATCCTATTTATTTTATTTATTAAAAGTAATACAGAATCAATCTGAAAACTATCAAGACTGATTGGGATCAAGAGAAAATTTTGAAAATAATCTCCTTGATGCTAATCATGATCTGCAACGAACAGGAGCCGTGATAAATCAAGTTCCCCTTCTGTATTCAAGCCTGGTTCTAAATTATTAAGATCTAATTTTAATTTTATTGTTAATAGAAAATAAAGTGATTTAGATGTCACATGAAGATGTGGATTAGATCTGAAATCAAATAATTAAATGATTGAACCATAGATGCATGACTAGTTCTAGAATGATTCATAGAATGTATTTTGATGTCGATTATCTGATTAATATTTTTGATCCTTCTATATTTCATATAACATCTGATAGCATATTATTTAATACAATGAGATATGATTAATGCATGTCTAGCAGTTTAGAATATTTTACATATTATCAATTGATTTATTTTATTAGATCAAATTTTCAAATCTAATGTTTTAGATTATATGAAAATTTAGATCTGAAATATGCATGATATGATACATGAAATGTAGCAAATAGCCATGTAGATCTACTTATTATGAGAATATAGAAAGATCTGATATAATTTGTAGTATTGAATGTTCCTGATTAAGGCATTCCTCTTGGGCCATCCGTCATAAGAAGAGAAAGGTTTAAGGCCCCTCTTTCCATTCGATGGTGTTCTTAATGATCTGTGTAGGGTGTGCAGTGTTCGTCCTTAATCCAAATCCAAAACTACTTTCTGCAAACCAGATTTTTTCTCGAACCTAAGGATTTTATTGTGCAATTTTATTAAACCAACTTAATTAAGAATAAGTTTATAGAAATTATTAGGTCAAAATTGAGAATTTCAAATCTAAGATATTATCATAATACTGGTTCGGGGCTGGTAAGCCTCAATTAGGTCAAGCAGTTGATCAACCGAATCAGAAAGAAGTTGGGGTTAGATGGATCATATAATGCTTAAATTGACCAGCCTAATAGGATTAAGTCTGGGTCAAGATCGAGTCATGGGGGCGATCAAAGGCAAGCCTAATTAGGCTCATGAGGTTAGAGCTGAATGTAGGCTAACCCCATGTTGGTTCTTGGCTCAACAATTGGTGTCTAAGGTTAAGTTGGCACAGACGACCGACTGATTTTTATAATTGGAAGCCTACTCGACCTGAATGCGTTCTTGTGCGATAACGGCATATTCCATCGACCGGATCTCACTACCTGCCATCATCGTTGACACAGTTGCTGATTCGAGGTGGTCAATATCCGAGCTAACCCATGCCAGCTAGTTGTCATAATTGTTAATGCAACAAGTCCTAGTTAATGAGACCTGAATCAAATTCCTTCCTAAGAAAAGATTAAGTCTGAGCTTCCACCATTGTAGATGTGCGCCCGTTTCGGGGTTGAATTGTTCCGGCTGAATAACATGGCTCGTTGCACCGGGAAGATGCAACATGTCTTTATGGTCATTGGAGCTATGGGCTGGAGGATGATTGGGCTCAAAGTATTTCAATACGGTAAGACCCAATTAGGAAACCCATTATGCAAATGGTGGGTATGACTTAAACAAGGATGGATCAATATTCTGGATAATGGTGAAGATTCATGAATAAGACCAAGTTTGGTCCCATGGATTAGAGAATCATTGAACAAGAGTTGTCATCATTGGCTAACCCACTCAATCAATTGTTAGTGAGTGATGAGTCAGTTTTTGGTGAGACCGCACCTATCACCCACTAGAAATCATCATCGCGGAGATTTTCGCATGCTCTACAGAGGAGTTAGGGACAGAAAAAATAGGAGCTAATTTGTTATAAATAAATCCCTAAATAATTGGTAGTCAAAATTACATACTACTAGAATCTGACTCTCCTACAGAAAATGTCTGCGTCCACCCACTCCCACGTAATCCTAGCACACATAGACTGACTGGACCAATTATAATAATGGCTGCAGTAAACTACAAAATTTTTTGGTTCAGGAGAATTAACACATTTTTGACCAGGACCTCCACCTACCAGCTCGTCCATCCCACTGAACAGAGAGCGTCGTTGGAAAAATGGATTGACAAGACCAATAAGGCCAGATACTACATGTTGGGTCTCGATGTCTATGACTCTAGTGCCAAACAGAAGATATCGGGCTGGCTCGCCCAAATTTGGCCACCTAAGAAGATGTTGTGAACAGAGTCGCGCGAGGGTCCCAATATAAGTCATGAAAATGACTTTTTAGAGCAAACGTGATTGGGCAGTCATCCAAGATCACTGTTCTGACAATATCAAGGACATGAAGAGCTTGAGACTCGTGTGAATGGACTTGGATCTGCAGAATGATATTATTCTGCAATCCTTGACTGATGCATATGGGCAATTCATCATGAATTACCACATGCATAAACTTCAAAATTTCTTGGCCGAATTAATGAATATGCTGGTCACCGCTGAGCTTTCTATGAAAGGTTCTAAAGGCTCAGTTCTTGCTATGGAATGGACTTCTTCCAAAAGAAAGTCTTATGGAAAGAAAAAGAAGTCTGTGAAAAAGCAAGAAGGTGGAAGGATCAAAGAAGAAGAAGGCAGAAGCCGAAGAAAAGGCCGATGTCAAAGGAAAGTGTTTCCATTGCAACAGCGACGGCCATTGGAAGCGGAACTGCCCTACTTACCTGGCCACCCTGAAGAACAAGAAGGAAGGTCCTTCTGGAGGTATGCTCGTTATTGAGTCTAACCTTACGGTTTCTTCTGCATCCAGTTGGGTGCTTGACTCTGGTTCTAGTGCTCATCTGTGCACTTCCATGCAGGGTCTTGAGGATAGCAGGAGGCTGAGGGATGGAGACATGATCCTACGCATCGGTAATGGAGCAAGAGTTGCTGCAGTAGCCGTGGGAACATACCCTCTTCGATTACCATCTGGTTTAGACTTAGTTTTGAAAGACTGTTATTATGTGCCTGCAGCTAGCAGGAATTTGATTTCTGTTTCATGCTTAGCACAAGAAGGCTATGTGATTACCTTCTTTAAGGACCATTGTAACATTCTTTATGAAAGAAATAAAATTGCAAATGGTTTTCTTATTAATGGTCTTTATCAGCTACATATTGATGTACCTGTTCTAACTATCGAGCAAAACGTGAATGCCAAACGACCTAGGGATAGTCCAAATGATAGATATCTATGGCACCTGAGATTAGGTCATATAGCAGAAGATAGGATCAACAAATTGGAGAAAAATGGGCTATTGAGTCCATTGACTTCCGAGTCATATCCAACTTGTGAATCTTGTCTTCAAGGCAAAATGACTAAACTCCCTTTTGTTGGACATGGGGAAAGGGCCACAGATCTCCTTGCCCTAGTACATACTGATGTGTGCGGCCCATTTGATGTGCCGGCTAGAGGCAATTTTGTCTACTTCATTACCTTTACCGATGATCTGTCTAGGTATGGGTATGTGTATCTTATGAGACACAAGTCTGAAGCTTTTGAAAAGTTCAAAGAATTCAGACATGAAGTAGAAAAATAAACTGAAAAATCCATTAAGGTTCTTCGATCAGATCGAGGAGGTGAATACCTTAGCCGAGAATTCCTAGACTATCTCAAGAAAAATGGCATAGTCTCTCAATGGACTCCACCAGGAACACCTCAACTCAACGGGGTTTCAGAACGGAGAAATCGGACTCTATTGGATATGGTTCGATCCATGATGAGCTTCACAGACCTTCCTGATTTTCTTTGGGGACACTCATTGTTAACTTCAATTTATCTACTGAATAGGGTTTCCTCTAAAACCGTTCCTACCACACCGTATGAGATATGGCACGGTAAGAAACCAAGTCTGAGTCATCTCAGAATTTGGGGTTGTCCGGCTCATGTCAAAAGACAACAAGCGGACAAGTTAGAGTTTAGGTCCTTCAGAGCTCGATTCATAGGATATCCTAAAGAGTCATTAGGATACTATTTCTACATTCCAGAAGACCACAATGTGATTGTGAGTCGACATGCCATCTTTCTTGAAAAATAGTTTATTCAAGAAAAATAGTTTATTCAAGATAGCGGCATTGGAAAGCAGATTAAGCTTGATGAGAAAGTCTCACAAGTACAATGAGCTAAGGACCAATTGGAACCAAATCAGGTTGAGCCAATAAGAACACTACCTCCTCCACCTCGTAGATCGGAAAGAGTTTTCCATCCCCCTGAAAGATACTTAGGTATTATTTCAGAGGAAGTAGAGAAAATGTTCCTCGTAGGTAATGGTGCTCATGGTGATGATCCCAAAACCTACAACGAGGCGATATCAGATATCGACTCCGAGAAATGGCTAGAGGCAATGCAGTCAGAAATTGACTCGATGCACTCAAACCAAGTCTGGACCTTGGTAGATCCACCAGAAGGTATAGTACCTATTGGGTGTAAATGGATCTTCAAGAGAAAGATTGGTGCAGATGGGAAATGTGGAGACATTCAAGGCTAGACTAGTGGCAAAAGGTTATAGTCAACGCGAAGGCATTGACTATCAGGATACCTTTTCCCCAGTGGCTATGCTAAAATCCATCCGCACATTGCTTGTCGTTGCAGCCTATTTCGATTATGAAATATGGCAAATGGACGTGAAAATGGCATTCTTAAATGGATATCTTGAGGAAGATATCTATATGGAACAGCCGCTAGGTTTCACATCCAGTGATACTGATCACAAGGTTTGCAAGCTGCAAAGGTCCATATATGGACTTAAGCAAGCATCTCGGAGCTGGAACACTCATTTCAATGATGTGATCAAAAAGTTTGGTTTCATCAAAAATGAAGAGGAACCGTGTGTTCTTCAAAAAGGTCAGTGGGAGCGCTGTTGTCTTCCTCGTATTGTACGTGGATGACATCCTCCTTATTGGGAATGATATTCCCATGTTGACAACAGTCAAAATATGGTTGTCCAAGGAATTCTCCATGAAAGACCTAGGTGAAGCATCCTTTATTCTAGGAATTAAGGTCTATAGGGATAGACCGAATAGGATGCTAGGACTTTCACAGAAGATGTACATAGAGGAAAGTACTAAAGAGGTTTAGTATGGAAAACTCTAAGAGGGGATTAATACCCTTCAGACATGGTATTCATCTTTCCAAGAAGATGTGCCCTAGCACACCTGAGGAAATAGAATGCATGAGCAAGATCCCTTATGCTTCTGCAATAGGGAGCCTCATGTATGCCATGCTATGTACACGACCTGATATAGCCCATGCTGTGAGTGTCACAAGCAGATATCAGTCAAATCCAGGTGAAGAACACTGGACTTCTGTGAAATGTATCCTTAAGTACTTAAGAAGAACTAAGGATATGATGTTGGTCTTTGGTAATGGAGAACTCCAAGTCCAGGGATACACAGACTCGGATTTCATGTCCGATGTAGATGATCGAAAGTCGACATCTGGGAGTCTGTTTGTGTGCAATGGTGGTGCTGTCAGCTGGAAGAGTTCCAAGCAAACTGTGATAGCAGATTCCACCATGGAAGCAGAATATATCGCTGCATCAGAGGCTGCGAAGGAAGCATTCTGGTACAAGAAGTTTGCTGCAGAAATTGGAGTAATGCCATCAGATGCCATTCCTCTATACTGCGACAACAATGGCGCCATAGCCCTTGCTAAGGAGCCGAGGTCTCACCAGAAATCCAAGCACATTGAGCGGCGATACCACCTCATCCGCGATTACCTCGAGAAGGGTTACGTCGAGGTCAAGAGAGTCAACTCCACAGATAATGTGGCAGACCCACTTACAAAGCCGTTGGGCCAGCAGAAGATCGAAGCCCACCTTGAGAAGATGGGACTTAGACTTGTAGCCAATTGGCTTTAGGACAAGTGGGAGATTGTTAGATATATGTGCCCTAGAAGCCAGAATTGGCTGACACTTGTAATACACTTCTAGGGGCAAAATTATAATTTTGACTATAATCAATAAAATGGGTTATTTTCTATCACATATGTGTATTTAGTGTCTGTGATACATCCTTTGAGTTAATGGTAATGATAATTCATATTTTCAAGAGTTGAAAATTTAAGACATGAATAATCATTATTAACTCATAAAATGCTCCCGACCATAGGATCATCACGAGGATGGTGATTGATCCGGAAGGTTGGTGTACAATCGCTTCTCTTTAGTAGATGAGTCTTGAGTCTACGGTGTGGAGACACCAGAGCGAGAGTACAGGTACTCGTTAGAGAACGAGGGCACTGAGCGTGACCACCTCGAGTAGTCATTAGGAAGTCTACCTTCTCGTCAATGACTGACTCGATGCTGCAGTGGTGTGTCTGGTTCTTTGACCTGAGGTGCATCGGCAGTTCACCTTGAGGGTGTTATAGTTTGACTACACCATTAACTCGGTCTCCTAGCCATTATGGAACCCTGAGGTGTATGTTGGCTATAGCATGTTCATTGTAGGAACTGGATTGCATCAAGATGGAATCTATCTACCTCGGTGGTAGAGGAGCAGCCCTATGATGATCATGAGAATCAAGTCCAGAAGCCCATGGCCATGGCAGAGTGAAATAATAGAAAGAGTTTCTATTTAGGATTTTCACATTCGGACTTGAATCGAATGATTACATCATATGACAGAAACTAGGGTTTGACGAGTTCACCTTAACCCTAATCTGATCGGGGCTCAAGATAGAAGAACTTAATCACACAGGTAGCTGCACCAAGAGGTTCGCATTCAGCTCTGATGGGTTGCCACCATATACTGCTAGGTGTCACTGGTGGATTTTGGGAGCAATTAGAATGATTTAGATGATCGATCATTCTAGCTGTTCGAATCAGAAGAGTTCTGATCCATCGAAAGGAGTTTCGATGATGTCGATGATAGAGATCATGACATATCCCATTACCATACAGAACTGAACCTAACTGGGTCACACAAACAAGGGTTTGAATCTGGTGATCATCAATTGAACTGATCCAGTTCAATTGATCTGAATGAGATTCAATTAGGTTCAAGAAAATCGTGCTAGCACTCGATTGAACCTAACGTTCTTCTTTTACTATCATAAATAGTTGTCCTGACTGAGCCAAAGGAGTTTGTGCTCAATCAGAGGCCTTCACTATGGTCTGACTGGAGGTTGTCCAAGTCAGAAAAGGTTGTCTTATTTTGTAAGACAATTACCTGCCATTTTTGGTCACCTGCCATTTCTGTTCTTTGACTTTGGTCAAAAGTCTGACCTTTGACTGGTCAAATGTTGACCATTGATACTTTGACTTCTGTCCACATGTCATGCACCTATTGGAGAGCTGGTGGGGGCCTGTCCCCCTGCCAGAACCTGGCAAGGAGGAGGGCGCACGCCACCCTTGGCGTGTGCCCAAGTTGGAGGCGCCCTAGGAGTCCCTGTTGGACAAGGGACTCCATCTCCTTTTTGGATTCCGATTAGAGTTCTCCTAAGAACCAACTTTGACTGGTCTTAGGCGCCCTCTAAGGAGGAATCCAAGGGGACTCTATTCCCACCAATCAGATTTAGATCTGATTTCACAAAGGAGTTGTGATTGGTTGGGAAGAAGAGGAGTTGGATCACAGCATAGTCTATAAATAAGACCCTGCGCCCAACTCAAATTAATGATGAAAGAAATCACAATTCCCCATGCCCCAAGGCTGCCTCTCCCCTCCTTCCTCCATGCCAAACCATCTTCTCCCTCTCCTCTCCACGTCCAAAAGAGTTTTGGATTTTGGTTGGTGCAATTCAGATCAAGAGAAAGGCGACTGAAAGCTAGAAGGCTGCGCTGCTGCAAAGGACAACTGCTGATCTTCAAAAGGAGTTTTGAAGATCCTCTAGTTCAGATCTAGATCTAATTTTTGGAGATGTGATAGAGAAGAACAGGATCTCTAGATCTAGCCTTAGTGGATACGGGTAGAGGCCAGGCACTTGCATGGCTAGATCCAGAACCTTCCGCTGCATACAGGATCATCAACGGATAATAGGATTACCCATATCAAGGTAAATTAAATTTGATTTAATTTATCTAGATTTTATTTAATGTCTAAAATAATAATAATCAGATCTGAAACATCTTAGATCTGATCTAGATCAAAAAATTTTTTTTTTGAAATATATCTCTTGATCTGATCAGATCTAAACGAATCTAGTCCGGAAAATCAGGATTTCCCTTCACATAGATCTAGATTAGGTGGATTAGTAGTCTGTTGTCTTAGAGAATGTCAAAGTTCTCCTCAGGTCTATGCTAAGGATTAGGGGTTTTCACTGCATGTGATATTAGAGATAGATGATGCCATGGTGATATTACAACAATTGGTATCAGAGCCTGGTTCAAAGCCTGAGAGTGCATGGAAGCAAATGAGAAGTCATATAGGGTGAAATCAGAAAACTGCATAAGTATTTCATGGTATGTCTCAGATCTACCTTTGTTATTGCTATGATTTGGCCAACCGAGAGCAGCGGATGGAAGGTGGAGGCTGAGAGGATTAACAGAAAGAGTTTTTCCTAGGATGGAAGGTTTAGATGCATGATTTTCTAATCAATCTTGGTTGGAGAGATCAGAGGTGCATGATGGATAACAAGATTCTCTAGAAAGATGGGCAGCGTGGGACTATTTGGTGAATAAAGAGAGGTTTCTTAAGGGATAATGGTCGAAGAAAAGTTGAAAAAGCGACTATACATCCTTTGGTTGCAGGAATACAGGAGAAGTAGTCGGGGATGCATTTAGCGATTTGACCAGAGTATGGATTTATGAATCCTTGGAGGTGATGGATGTTGGAAATTTTGTTCCAAAATCAATCGTCAGTCTGTTGATGGATGAGATATTATAATTAATTTATTAATTAATAAAAAATATTTTAGCATCTTTTTTCATCATATGTTTACATCTTCTAATGAACTCCATTGTTTTGATGAAGTCTTTAGGACTATTTAGTTTCGATAAAGAGAGGATTTATCGATTAGTCCTTAAATTTGTTCATGACCAAATGATAGGCTATTAATTAGGATGACGGCGTCTATCGAGTATAGGTCGATATATGCCATATAGGTTGGTTGTCCTCTTAAGCAAGGTGTGTGGAGATACTGGTATGGCATACAGGTGAGATGTATGGGTACATCATCATTGAACATGACCAACTCCAGAGCATTCTACTATCAAGAATGTCTCTGATGGGATACAGGTATAAGTATCCCTTAGACCTGAGATCACCTCAATGACTTGCAAGCAACTCACTGTGCTTTGGTACTGGACTAACTGAATTTCTAATTCAGCAATAGAAGGCTTTTAGGCATAGTCAAGTACTTACAAAGTCGGAGTGTGATCAAGATGGAATTGACCACTCCAAGAGTTGGAGAAGAATGTATCACTGTATTTTAATATAGAAAAACCTTGGCCAAGATAATCCATCAGATGGATTTGGTATCTTGAAATACAATGTGGACAACCTGATTATAGTTGACAGCTAAACTCTGATGTGTCCTATGAGCATTATGGTCAAGGGGATGAATTATATGGAAACTATATCTGCATGGATTCTAAGGATGGTGTTCTACACTTTTGACCTATCCGATCGTTGGGTATTATTGCTAGATGGTCACTTCGATTGGTACAAAAATTTATTTCTATGCTACCGACTTAGGTTCAGTCCTATGAGGTCACACACATTAGAGCTTATGATTTGATCGGATGGTTCATCAACGATTAAGAATCATTCTAGGGTTAAATAATCAATATGATTGATGTTTAACCTAGTGCAAGTATTACAGGAGGATCGATTAGCAATTGGATTGCTAATTGGCTTAATTTGATTAAACCAATAAGCTAAGATTAAGTCTAATTAAATATAATTTAATCAGATTTGGTTTGCATTTGATTGGATCAAGTTCAATTGGTTAATTGGATAAGCCAAGTGCAAGGAAGAACTAGTCCTAGTCGAACTAGGACTCGGATTAACCAAATTTTCTAATTTGATTAGAAAATAAATCAAAATTAAATCTAATTTAATTAAGTCATTAAATTGGTTAGGACCTTATTTAGTTGGGTTGGTTTAATCATGATTTTATTTGGTTAAAAGATCTTGTTTGATCAAGTCAAAATAGGAGTCCTAGTGTGATTAGGACTCCCTATCTCCTTGCACCACCTTGGTCCCAACACCCCCAATACTTAATTTTTAGATACATTTCATGGAAAATCTCTTTCTTCATGATTTCCATGCACCCTCTCTCCCTCCAAGTCATATTTGGAAGTTAGGTGGAAGACCAAGTCAAAGAAGGTATTGGTTTTGCTTAGGATTCTATGAGATAGAATCATCGTTGACCAAAACATCTTCCCTTGAGTGCCACCCTCTCTTTTAACTAATTTTTCTCTTATTCTATGAAAATAATCTCCTTTTTGTGCACCCTCACTTGCTGGTCCATGCCAAAAATTATGGAGGAGGCGCCCAAGAGTTGGGCGCCCCAACAACTTCCCATGTTTAGATATTCCTAGTCTAGGAATTTGACCTAACTTAGACTCTTCTTTTCTCTCATTTATTGGATGAATTTTATTCTGATCTTTTCATAACATATAGAGATTTAGAAGAGGTTTGGGGTGCGCAAAAATTAGAGGAAGAGGGTCCTTGGGCATGGGGGTTCCATAGGCATCAAATTAGGTATCTAGGTGAGAGAAAAGAGAAGAAGAAGAGGGTCATTTTCTAGGACTATTTTATTTTCAACCCCTCCTCCTTTCTTTTGAGTTTTTTTGAGAGAGTCTCAGATCAGCAAACTCTCATCTTCCTTCTCATGTTTTTGAGAGTCCAAATTTTTAAAAAGAAAGCATTGGATCGACCATCAAAGAAGGATCAGCATAATACTAGCATGCTGTGCTGATTTTCTGCATCGAACTTCAAATCAGAGATCGTAGGCTCATGTGGATAACTCCTAAAGGTCAGATGCATGTGTGGCTCATGACTTCATCCTCAAGCCTGGATCAGTAAGTTATAATGTCTAAACTTACTCAGATAATAGATCTTATCTATAAACTCATACCTGCTTTTGATGTAGTGTAGATCTAGGTTGATTTGATCAACCTTTTTCTTTCTTATTTAATTTTAATTTCTGATTTTATATCATATTTTAATCATATAATAGATCTAAGATATAGAAGCTTACATGGTTATTTAAATAAATTTTAGATTTATTTAAGTTTTTTATTGCAAGATCATAAAAAGTTTCAAGATCTACCTGTGAAACCCTAAATCTGGTTCCTTCAATTGGTATCAGAGCCTAGGTTTTTATTACATGATTTTTATGCATGTCTAAATTATTTCTTAGATTAGATCTAATTTATAATCTAATTATTAAATCTAAAATTAAAAAAAAATAAAATATTTTAGATTGCACGGACTGCCATAAGGTTGTCCTGCTATAAGGTTTACCCCTTACAGTGAATAGGTTGTCCTAGTACGTGCTGATCTAAAATATTGATCATAAAATTTTAGATTAGATCTAAGAGATTTTATGATCTAATTAAAAATATTTTAATCTAATTTCAATCATCATAAATATGTTAGATTTGATCTAGGAAGATTTATGATTGATTATTATTGAAACTGTTTCAATTACATGAACCTATTTAGATTAGATCTAAAGTAGTTTTATGTTTATTTTACTTGCATATTGATTATGAATCAAACATGCAACTTGGATTGATAGAACCATATTGTAAAAATATTTTACAAATATGAAAATTCATTTTCGAAAAGTCGAAGCCCAACACTCAGTCCAAAACTTAATTGAGAATTAAGAAGTTGATTGATTAGGATCTAGGATTGTGAATTGAAGATCCTAAGACGCAAATCATAACACATTGGGTTAAATGGGTTAGTGGGGATTAGGTCCATTAATTGGGTTAGACCTAGGGTTAGATTAAAGAATGGACTTAATTAGAGAATTGACTAAATCTAATCAATTGTTGTCTTAGATTAGGTCAAGGATTCTCTAGATCAATTACAATAGTTGTAGTTGGTCAAGTCATATGTCTTTAACAAGACCCAAGATGGACTTGATTTTTGGCTATGCGATCTAGCACGAACTGTTAGGTTGATCTAATTGAAACTAATTAAATTAAATCGGTTGGTGTCTAAGATAAACCAAACTGGTGGTTTTTAATTGGCAGCCCGTTTACCTGGTCATTTCTGATGGTGTCTAAAGGCAAGCTTTGGCAGACCCTCCCGCCGATCGAACTTACCTGGCCTTTTGGTGTAATTATGTTTTGATTGAATCACTTGACTATTCGAGCTGACCTATGTCAGCTAGATAAATCAGTGTGACTGATTTAGGTGCTCCTAGACCAGTCTGTTAGTGGTCTTCCTTAAGCTGACTTGATGAAGCCAGTAGGATGATCATGACAAGCGGATTAATCTAACCTACTCACTTCTATAAATAAATCTTCTAAAATTATTAGGTCCCTTAAAATAAAATAGTTATATGATAACTGGATCATAGCCTTCCCATTAAAGTGGATGATAATGGAGTCCATCAGTTGGATAATCATTGGAGGCCCAAAAGCCTAGTGTTTATCGATTGATGGAATTATCATTCATTATATGATCTCTTTGATACATCTTTCTAAATGGTGGTCAGGTGGGCCAACCAAAGTTGGGCCTGATCATTCATTGGTTAGATGGGTCAAGTATGGTCATGTTAATGGTTG
Source organism: Cocos nucifera (assembly GCA_006176705.1). Lineage (NCBI taxonomy): Eukaryota > Viridiplantae > Streptophyta > Magnoliopsida > Arecales > Arecaceae > Cocos > Cocos nucifera. Next base: position 185,035 of record QRFJ01000724.1, on the reverse strand, counting down.
GACCTAACTGGACCCTTTTTTGAGAAGACCAAAGCCAACTGATCAGGGCCTGGAACAAAATTTAATTACTAAAAATTATTTAGAAAAATAATTGATTATGAACCTATCCTTAGATGTACATGGGTGGGCCAACCAAAGTTGGGCTTGTGTACAGTCTATGTGGATTCTAGTACCCACTAAGGAATTAGATTAATTCCTCGAATTGGAGGTAGAGGCTACCAATTCAAATAAAATAGTTGAAGAAATCTTTTGATTAAAGTCCAAATCTTTAGGTTTAATGAATCAATTACTAATTAGATTTTGATTTTTCTTTTTGCAGACATGGCCACTTCTCTATCGCTCCGATCATTGTTAGACAATGATAAGTTGATGGGACTCAACTTCGATAGCTAGTATCGAAAGTTAAAGATTGTCTTGGAGCATGAACGGATCCTAAATATGCTGATGGATCCTGCACCTGAGGAGCCAGCTGCCAATGCATGTGGAACAGTCAAAGACATTTATCAAAAATAGCTCAGTAACTGAACCATGGTGTGCTGCATTATGTTGGCTACGATGAGCGACAAGTTCAGTCGCAAGTTTGAGATAGCTCAGCCAAATGAAATGCTCCAAGTGTTGAAAGATTCTTTTGGCACACCCGATGGCGTTGAGAGGCACAAGACTAGTTGTGCCATCTTCAATGCCAGAATGCGGGATGGTGCCTCTATCACTGATCATGTATTATACATGATCGAGCTGATAGAGCGCTTGAGCAAGCTCGGCTTTTTCTTGCACAAATAACTTGAGAAAGATGCAATACTGAACTCCCTGCCCATGTCTTATCTCCTATTTCTTACACATTATAGAATGTCAAAGCCTAAAGTGGATTACCATGGGTTACTGGGGTTACTTCAGAACTCTGATAAGGATCACCAACTCCATAAGGAGTCGGTGAACTTAGTGGGAGGTTCATCATCTCATTCTCGATCCTTTGGAAAAGAGAAGAAGAACAAGAAGAAGAAAGCCAAGAAGATGCATGTTCATGCTAGGACACCTATGCAGGCTCAGACCCCTAAGACCAAGCCTGATAAGAGTCAAGCCAAATGTTTCTTTTGCAAGAAGTTGGGGCATTGAAAGAGGAACTATCCTTAATACATTACCTCCCTGGATCCGAACAGGAAGAGAAAGAAGCAAGCTATTGCTGAGCAAGGTATTTATATGATAACTCCTTGTAATTTATCTATTTATGATATTACTGATTGGATATTGGATACCGATAGCCCTTATCATTTTATAATTTATTGCAAGGATTGCAGGTCAGTAAAAGATTCGAGCAAGGCGAGAGTTTCCTGAGCATTGGAGATGGAAGACCAGTTCTAGTTCTAGCTTTAGAAATTTTGAAACTTGTATTTGAATCTCATACCGTTGTTCTTAGTGATTGCCATTTCTGTCCTAGTTTCTTTTTAAATATCATTTCTATAGGCCTTTTGGCCATGAACAATTATGAAATTTCAATAAAGAAACAAGTTTATAATGTCATTGTGAATGGTGTTACTGCTTTCTATGGATAATTAAACAATGGTGTATATATGTTATCACAACCTATTAATGTAGTCTATTCTACTAGCAAGCATCCTAGATTAGATAGTATATCAGATATCTACTTTTGGCACAGTAGGCTAGATCATATAAATAAGAATAGGATAAACAAGTTGACTCATGAGGGAATCCTCGAAGTTAATGATTGTGAATCACTTCCAACCTGTGAGTCTTGTCTTCTTAATAAAATGACTAAGTCACCTTTTATTGGGAAAGGTTAGAGAGCTAATGAGCTCTTAGGTCTAGTACATACTAATGTATGTGGACCATGAAGGGAAAACCCTATTTCCCCGGTCAAGGTCGTTCAGATCTTGATTTGATCAAGAGGGATATTTCAAAGATTTTTCTTTTAGATCTAAATCAGATCTGAGATTCTTTAGATCTGATTTTATCAATCTGATAAAATAAAAATAAAATAAAATAAAATAAATCTAATTTAATTATATCTTATTATGTGTAATCCTATTATCCTGTGATGATCCTGATATTTGCTTGAGGTTCTAGATGTAGCCACACTAGCACCTGGACTCTACCAGTATCTACTCGGACAGGATCTGGAGATCTTCTCCTTCTCAATCTGTGCTCTAAAAATTAGATCTAGATCTGATCTTGAAGGTCTTCAAAATACCTTTTGAAGATTAACTGTTGTCTCTTGCAGTAGTGCTGCCTTCTTCCTTTTCTGTCTTCTTTCTCTTGCTTGGATCGCACCAAACTGGAGCCCAAAACCTCTGAAGCGTAGAGAGGAGAGAGAGAAGTAGAGGGTGGCATGGAGAAGGAGGAAGAGGGGCTATGTGGCCATGGGACAAGGATAGAAAACTCTAAAATCTAGGCATAGATAGGATTTATATAGATCCTACTACACCATGCAGTGCCACATCATCCCAACCAATCATGGCTTTTTGTGCAATCAGATCTAAATTTGATTGGTCGAATGACATCATCTGATCCAATCAGAATAGAGTCCCTCACAAACCTCCTTAGGTGGTGCCAAAACTGGTCAAAGAAGACACTTTGGAGCCACCCAAGTAGAGAGCATGAAGCTGTTAGATATATGTGCCCTAGAAGCCAGAATTGGCTAATACTTGTAATATACTTCTAGAGGCAAAATTATAATTTTAACTATAATCAATAAAATGGGTTATTTTCTATGACATATGTGTATTTAGTATCCATGATATATCCTTTGAGTTAATGATAATGATAATTCATATTTTCAAGAATTAAAAATTTAAGACATGAATAATCATTATTAACTCATAAAATGCTTCCGACCATAGGATCATCACGAGGATGGTGATTGATCTGGAAGGTTGGTGTACAATCACTTTTCTTTAGTAGATGAGTCTTGAGTCTATAGTACGAAGACATCGGAATGAGAGTACAGATACTTGTTAGAGAACGAGGGCACCGAGCATGACCACCTCGAGTAGTCATTAGGAAATCTACCTTCTCGTCAATGACTGACTCGATGCTGCAGTGGTGTGTCTGGTTCTTTGACCTGAGGTGCATCGACAGTTCATCTTGAGGGTGTTATAGTTTGACTACACCATAACTCGATCTCCTAGCCATTCGAAATCCTGAGGTGTATGTTGGCTATAGCATGTTCATTGTAGGAACTGGATTGCATCAAGATGGAATCTATCTACCTCGGTGGTAGAGGAGCAACCCTATGATGATCATGAGAATCAAGTTCAGAAGCCCATGGCCATGGCAGAGTGAAATAATAGAAAGAGTTTCTATTTAGGTTTTCACATCGGACTTGAATTGAATGATTACATCATATGACAGAAACTAGGGTTTGACGAGTTCACCTTAACCCTAATCTGATCGGGGCTCAAGATAGAAGAACTTAATCACATAGGTAGCTACACCAAGAGGTTCGCATTCAGCTCTGATGGGTTGCCACCATATACTGCTAGGTGTCACTGGATGGATTTTGGGAGCAATTAGAATGATTTAGATGATCGATCATTCTAGCTGTTCGAATCAGAAGAGTTTTGATCCATCAAAAGGAGTTTCGATGATGTCGATGATAGAGATCATGACATATCCCATTACCATATAGAACTGAACCTAACTGGGTCACACAAACAAGGGTTTGAATCTGGTGATCATCAATTGAACTGATCTAGTTCAATTGATCTGAATGAGATTCAATTAGGTTCAAGAAAATCGTGCTAGCACTCGATTGAACCTAACATTCTTCTTTTACTATCATAAATAGTTGTCCTAACTGAGCCAAAGGAGTTTGTGCTCGATCAGAGGCCTTTGCTTGGTCTGACTGGAGCATGTCTAGGTCAGAAAAGGATTGTCTTATTTTGTAAGATGATACCTGCCATTTTTAGTCACCTGCCATTTCTCGTCCTTTGACTTTGGTCAAAAATTGACCGTTGACTGGTCAGATGTTGACCATTGATATTTTGACTTCTGTCCATGTGTCACACACCTATTGGAGAGCTGGTGGGGGGTTGTCCCCCTGCCAGAGGCTGGTAAGGAGGAGGGTGCACGCCAAGGGTGGCCTGCACCCAAGCATGAGGTGCCTAGGAGTCCCTGTAGGACAAGAACTCCATCTCTTTTTTAGATTCCGATCAGACTCCTCCTAAGAACCAACTTTGACTGGTCTTAGGTGCCATCTAAGGATGAATCCAAGAGACTCTATTCCCACCAATCAGATTTAGATCTGATATCACAATGGGTTGTGATTGGTTGGGATGAAAAGTTGGATCATGCATAGTCTATAAAAAAGACCCTAAGCCCAACTCAAAATGCAATGCAATTCCCTACGCCCCAAGGCTGCCTCTCTCCTACTCCTCCATGCCAAGTCCATCTTCTCCCTCTCCTCTCCATGTCCAAAGTAGTTTGGGATCTCAGTTGGTGCAATCTTGGCAAGAGAAAGGCATTAGAAAGCTAGAAGACTGCGCTGTTGCAAAGGACAACTGTTGATCTTCGAAAGCTATTTTGAAGATCCTCCAAATCAGATTTAGATCTAATTTTTAGAGATGTGATAGAGAAGAAAAGGATCTCTAGATCCAGCCTGAGTGGATACCAATAGAGGCCAGGCACTTGCATGGCTAGATCAAGAACCTTACGCTGCTTACAGGATCATCAATGGATAATAGGATTACCCAACATCAAGATAAATTAAATATGATTTAATTTATTTATATTTTATTTTAATTATTAAAATAATAAAAATTAGATCTAAAATAACTCAGATCTTATTTGGATCAAAGAAAAATTTTTTTGAAATATATCTCTTGATCCAATCAAATCTGAACGAACCTGGTCTGGGAAATCAGGATTTCCCTTCAACTGGTATCAGAGTCAAGGTTCTAAAGTATTTAGATCTGATTTTAAATTTATTTTAATTAAAAAATAAGTAATTTTAGATGTCACATGAGATGTGATCAGATCTAAAATCAGAAAAATTAAAATTAAATAATTTGGATCTAAGATTAGAAAATATGCATGACTAGTTCTAAAATAGAATAGTTCTATAGAATAGTCTTGCATGTTTATAATTTAATTTGATTAAATTATATTTTAAATCAATTTATTTACTATTTTTTGATATTATAATTATTATAATAACATCTAAAAAATAGTAAATAAAAATTATTTAATTTTAAACATCATATGAGATATGATTGATGCATGTCTAGACTAGTTGTAGAATAGTTCTACATAAGTTGTCTAGATTAGAATTTATTTTGATTAAGATCAATTTAAATCTAATTTTTTAGATTATTATGAGATAATTTAGATCTAAAAATATGCATGATTTGATACATGAGATGTATGCAAAATATGCCATGATTAGATCTAATTTGTATATGAGATATATGATATAGATCTAAAACTATTTTGTAGTATTGCATGTTCCTGATTAAGGCATTCCTCTTGGCCGTCCGGATCATAAGAATGAAGAAGGGTTTAAAGGCCCTCTCTTCCCATTCCGATGGGGTGTTCTTATGATGTGTAGGGGTGCTGCGTGTTCGTCCTTAATCAGAAACCCAAAACTTACTTTCTGCAAAACCCTAGATCCTGAAACCCTAGGATTTATTGTGCATATTTTGTTTATGAACCCTACTTAATTAAGAATTAAGATTATGGAATATTAATTAGGTCTAAAATTGAGAATTTTAGATCTAAGACATATTCATAATACTGGGTTCGGGCTTGGGTAGCTCAATTAGGTCTAAGCGGTTGATCAAACCGAATCAAGAGTTGGTTAGATGGGATCAACAATGCTTAAATTGACCAGCCTAATAGGATTAAGTCTGGGTCAAGATCGAGTCACGATCAAGCAAGACCTAATTAGGCTCCGAGGTTAGAGTCTGGATTGTAGGCTAACCCAATTGGTTCTGGCTCAACAATTTGGTGTCTAAGGTAAGTTTGGCACATACGACCGACTGGTTTTTAATTGGAAGCTACTCGACCTGAATGCATTCTTGTACGAGTTAATGGCATATTCCTTCCACCGATCTCACTTACCTGGCCATATCTGTTGACACAGTTCTGATCTGAGGTGGTCAATAATCCGAGCTAACCCATGCCACTAGGTTAGTCATAATTGTTATGACTATGACAAGTCTAGTTTAATGAGACCTGAATCAATTCTCCCTAAGAAAAGATTAAGTCTGAGGTCTTCCACCATTGTAGATGTGCGGGCCCTTCCCGGGGTTGATTGTTCTCGGCTGGATACAGTGGCTCAGTTGCACCGGGAAGATGCAACCATGTCTATTAGGCATTGGATGCTATGGGCTGGAGGATGAGTTGGGCTCAATATTTTGGATACGGTGAGAGACTCAATTAGGAACCCAGTCTATGCAAATGGTGGGTCTGACTTAACTAAGGAGTGGATCAATATTTCGGATACGGTGAGATTCATGAATTAGAGACCAAGTTTGGGTGCACCATGATTAGAGAATCATTGAACAAGAGTTGTTCACTCATTGGCTAACCCATCACCAATAACTGTTAGGTGAGGTGATGAGTCAGTTGGTGAGACCGCACCACCCACTAGAAATCATTAATCATGGAGATTTTTGCATCTCTACAGAGGGAGTGTAGGGATCCAAGAAAATAGTGGGAGCTAATTTGTTTAAAAATAAAATTCCTAAATAAATTGGTCAAGTCATAATTACAGTATCTAACTAGAATCTTTGACTCTCTACAGGAAAAATGTCTGCGTCCAACCCATTAGCACGTATCCTGGACACACATAGACTGACTGGACCCAATTATAAAGATTGGCTCAGGAACTACAAAATCATTTTGGGTTTCTGAGAAGTTAACCCATGTATTGGACCAGGACCCTCCCACCTTACCAGCCCGTCCATCCACTGAACAGAGAGCGTCTCTGAAAAAATGGATAGACGAAGATAATAAGGCCAGATATTACATGTTGGGCTCGATGTCTGATGAGCTCCAGCGCCAACATGAAGATATCGGGACTGCTCGCCAAATGTTGGCTCACCTGCAGGAGATGTTTGGTGAACAGAGTCGCGCAGCCAAATATCAAGTCACGAAATGACTTTTTAAGGCTAAGATGCGTGATGGGCAGTCAGTCCAAGATCACTGTCTGACATGATGATCAAGGACATGGAAGAGCTTGAGAAGCTCGGTGTGAAGTTAGACTTGGATCTGCAGAACGATATTATTCTGCAATCCTTGACTGATGCATATGGGCAATTCATCATGAATTACCACATGCATAAACTTCAAAATTTCCTTGGCCGAATTAATGAATATGCTGGTTACCGCTGAGCTTTCTATGAAAGGTTCTAAAGGCTCAGTTCTTGCTATGGAATGGACTTCTTCCAAAAAAAAGTCTTCTGGAAAGAAAAAGAAGTCTGTGAAAAAGCAGAAGGTGGAAGGAGCAAAGAAGAAGAAGGCAGAGCCGAAGAAGAAGGCCGATGTCAAAGGAAAGTGTTTCCATTGCAACAGCGACGGCCATTGGAAGCGGAACTGCCCTACTTACCTGGCCACCCTGAAGAACAAGAAGGAAGGTCCTTCTGGAGGTATGCTCGTTATTGAGTCTAACCTTATGGTTTCTTCTGCATCCAGTTGGGTGCTTGACTCTGGTTCTAGTGCTCATCTGTGCACTTCCATGCAGGGTCTTGAGGATAGCAGGAGGCTGAGGGATGGAGACATGATCCTACGCATCGGTAATGGAGCAAGAGTTGCTGCAGTAGCCGTGGGAACATACCCTCTTCGATTACCATCTGGTTTAGACTTAGTTTTGAAAGACTGTTATTATGTGCCTGCAGCTAGCAGGAATTTGATTTCTATTTCATGCTTAGCACTAGAAGGCTATGTGATTACCTTCTTTAAGGACCATTGTAACATTCTTTATGAAAGAAATAAAATTGCAAATGGTTTCCTTATTAATGGTCTTTATCAGCTACATATTGATGTACCTATTCTAACTATCGAGCAAAACGTGAATGCCAAATGACCTAGGGATAGTCCAAATGATAGATATCTATGGCACCTGAGATTAGGTCATATAGCAGAAGATAGGATCAACAAATTGGAGAAAAATGGGCTATTGAGTCCATTGACTTCCGAGTCATATCCAACTTGTGAATCTTGTCTTCAAGGCAAAATGACTAAACTCCCTTTTGTTAGGACATGGGGAAAGGGCCACAGATCTCCTTGCCCTAGTACATACTGATGTGTGCGGCCCATTTGATGTGCCGGCTAGAGGCAATTTTGTCTACTTCATTACCTTTACCGATGATCTGTCTAGGTATGGGTATGTGTATCTTATGAGACACAAGTCTGAAGCTTTTGAAAAGTTCAAAGAATTCAGACATGAAGTAGAAAAACAAACTGAAAAACCCATTAAGGTTCTTCGATCAGATCGAGGAGGTGAATACCTTAGCCGAGAATTCCTAGACTATCTCAAGGAAAATGGCATAGTCTCTCAATGGACTCCACCAGGAACACCTCAACTCAACGGGATTTCAGAATGGAGAAATCGGACTCTATTGGATATGGTTCCGATCCATGATGAGCTTCACAGACCTCCCTGATTTTCTTTGGGGACACTCATTGTTAACTTCAATTTATCTACTGAATAGGGTTCCCTCTAAAACCGTTCCTACCACACCGTATGAGATATGGCACGGTAAGAAACCAAGTCTGAGTCATCTCAGAATTTGGGGTTGTCCGGCTCATGTCAAAAGACAACAAGCGGACAAGTTAGAGTTTAGGTCCTTTCAGAGCTCGATTCATAGGATATCCTAAAGAGTCATTAGGATACTATTTCTACATTCCAGAAGACCACAATGTGATTGTGAGTCGACATGCCATCTTTCTTGAAAAATAGTTTATTCAAGATAGCGGCATTGGAAAGCAGATTAAGCTTGATGAGAAAGTCTCACAAGTACAACGAGCTAAGGACCAATTGGAACCAAATCAGGTTGAGCCAATAAGAACACTACCTCCTCCACCTCGTAGATCGGAAAGAGTTTTCCATCCCCCTGAAAGATACTTAGGTATTATTTCAGAGGAAAGTAGAGGAAAATGTTCCTCGTAGGTAATGGTGCTCATGGTGATGATCCCAAAACCTACAACGAGGCGATATCAGATATCGACTCCGAGAAATGGCTAGAGGCAATGCAGTCAGAAATTGACTCGATGCACTCAAACCAAGTCTGGACCTTGGTAGATCCACCAGAAGGTATAGTACCTATTGGGTGTAAATGGATCTTCAAGAGAAAGATTGGTGCAGATGGGAATGTGGAGACATTCAAGGCTAGACTAGTGGCAAAAGGTTATAGTCAATGCGAAGGCATTGACTATCAGGATACCATTTCCCCAGTGGCTATGCTAAAATCCATCCGCACATTGCTTGCCGTTGCAGCCTATTTCGATTATGAAATATGGCAAATGGACGTGAAAATGGCATTCTTAAATGGATATCTTGAGGAAGATATCTATATGGAACAGCCGCTAGGTTTCACATCCAGTGATACTGATCACAAGGTTTGCAAGCTGCAAAGGTCCATATATGGACTTAAGCAAGCATCTCGGAGCTGGAACACTCATTTCAATGATGTGATCAAAATGTTTGGTTTCATCAAAAATGAAGAGGAACCATGTGTTTTCAAAAAGGTCAGTGGGAGCGCTGTTGTCTTCCTCGTATTGTACGTGGATGACATCCTCCTTATTGGGAATGATATTCCCATGTTGACAACAGTCAAAATATGGTTGTCCAAGGAATTCTCCATGAAAGACCTAGGTGAAGCATCCTTTATTCTAGGAATTAAGGTCTATAGGGATAGACCGAATAGGATGCTAGGACTTTCACAGAAGATGTACATAGAGGAAGTACTAAAGAGGTTTAGTATGGAAAACTCTAAGAGGGGATTAATACCCTTCAGACATGGTATTCATCTTTCCAAGAAGATGTGCCCTAGCACACCTGAGGAAATAGAACGCATGAGCAAGATCCCTTATGCTTCTGCAATAGGGAGCCTCATGTATGCCATGCTATGTACACGACCTGATATAGCCCATGCTGTGAGTGTCACAAGCAGATATCAGTCAAATCCAGGTGAAGAACACTGGACTTCTGTGAAATGTATCCTTAAGTACTTGAGAAGAACTAAGGATATGATGTTGGTCTTTGGTAACGGAGAACTCCAAGTCCAGGGATACACAGACTCGGATTTCATGTCCGATATAGATGATCGAAAGTCGACATCTGGGAGTCTGTTTGTGTGCAATGGTGGTGCTGTCAGCTGGAAGAGTTTCAAGCAAACTGTGATAGCAGATTCCACCATGGAAGCAGAATATATCGCTGCATCAGAGGCTGCGAAGGAAGCATTCTGGTATAAGAAGTTTGCTGCAGAAATTGGAGTAATGCCATCAGATGCCATTCCTCTATACTGCGACAACAATGGCGCCATAGCCCTTGCTAAGGAGCCGAGGTCTCACCAAAAATCCAAGCACATTGAGCGGCGATACCACCTCATCCGCGATTACCTCGAGAAGGGTTACGTCGAGGTCAAGAGAGTCAACTCCACAGATAATGTGGCAGACCCACTTACAAAGCCGTTGGGCCAGCAGAAGATCGAAGCCCACCTTGAGAAGATGGGACTTAGACTTGTAGCCAATTGGCTTTAGGACAAGTGGGAGATTGTTAGATATATGTGCCCTAGAAGCCAGAATTGGCTGACACTTGTAATACACTTCTAGGGGCAAAATTATAATTTTGACTAAAATCAATAAAATGGGTTATTTTCTATCACATATGTGTATTTAGTGTCTGTGATACATCCTTTGAGTTAATGGTAATGATAATTCATATTTTCAAGAGTTGAAAATTTAAGACATGAATAATCATTATTAACTCATAAAATGCTCCCGACCATAGGATCATCACGAGGATGGTGATTGATCCAGAAGGTTGGTGTACAATCGCTTCTCTTTAGTAGATGAGTCTTGAGTCTATGGTGTGGAGACATTGGAGCGAGAGTACAGGTACTCATTAGAGAACGAGGGCACTGAGCGTGACCACCTCGAGTAGTCATTAGGAAGTCTACCTTCTCGTCAATGACTGACTCGATGCTGCAGTAGTGTGTCTGGTTCTTTGACCTGAGGTGCATCGGTAGTTCACCTTGAGGGTGTTATAGTTTGACTACACCATTAACTCGGTCTCCTAGCCATTGGAACCCTGAGGTGTATGTTGGCTATAGCATGTTCATTGTAGGAACTGGATTGCATCAAGATGGAATCTATCTACCTCGGTGGTAGAGGAGCAGCCCTATGATGATCATGAGAATCAAGTCCAGAAGCCCATGGCCATGGCAGAGTGAAATAATAGAAAGAGTTTCTATTTAGGTTTTCACATCGGACTTGAATCGAATGATTACATCATATGACAGAAACTAGGGTTTGACGAGTTCACCTTAACCCTAATCTGATCGGGGCTCAAGATAGAAGAACTTAATCACACAGGTAGCTGCACCAAGAGGTTCGCATTCAGCTCTGATGGGTTGCCACCATATACTGCTAGGTGTCACTGGTGGATTTTGGGAGCAATTAGAATGATTTAGATGATCGATCATTCTAGCTGTTCGAATCAGAAGAGTTCTGATCCATCGAAAGGAGTTTCGATGATGTCGATGATAGAGATCATGACATATCCTATTACCATACAGAACTGAACCTAACTGGGTCACACAAACAAGGGTTTGAATCTGGTGATCATCAATTGAACTGATCCAGTTCAATTGATCTGAATGAGATTCAATTAGGTTCAAGAAAATCATGCTAGCACTCGATTGAACCTAACGTTCTTCTTTTACTATCATAAATAGTTGTCCTGACTGAGCCAAAGGAGTTTGTGCTCGATCAGAGGCCTTCACTTGGTCTGACTGGAGCCTGTCCAGGTCAGAAAGCATCGAGTCAGTCATTTGACGAGAAGGTTAGATTTCCTAAATTGAACTACGTCGAGGTGGTTCATGCTCGGTGCCCTCGTTCTCTAACAAGTATCTGTACTCTCATTCCGATGTTTCTTTCGTACTATTAGACTCAAGACTCATCTCTACTTAAAGGAAAAGTGTTGTACACCAACCTTCCAGATCAATCCACCATTCCTTCGTGATGATTTTCTTATTGGATCGGAAGCATTTTTATGAGTTAATAATGATTATTCATGTTCTTAAATTTTTAATTCTTGAAAATATGAATTATCATTATCATTAACTCAAAGGATATATCATGGATTAACTAAATACACATATGTCATAGAAAATAACCCATTTTATTTGATTATAGTTAAAATTATAATTTTGCCTCTAGAAGATATATTTACAAGTATTAGGCCAATTTCTGGCTTCTAGGGCACTATATTTCTAAACAGCCTTTCATGTGCTCTCTACTGGGTGCTCCAAAGTGTCTTTCTTGACCAGTTATTGGCACCACGCTTAAGGAGGTTTTGAGGAACTCTATTCTTGATTGGATCAGTGATGTCATTCGACCAATCAAATTTAGATCTGATTGCAAACAAAAAGCCATTGATTGGTTGGGAATGATGTGGCACTGCATGGGTAGTAGGATCTATTATAAATCCTATCTAATGCCTAGAATTTTAGAGTTTTTCTTATCCTTGTCCCAAGGCCACATAGCCCCTCTCCTTTCCTTCTCCATGGCCACCCATCTACTTCTCTCTTCTCCTCTCTACGCTTCAAGAGGTTTTGGGCTCCAGTTTGGTGCGATCCAAGCAAGAAAAGAAGACAGAAAAGCGAAGAAGGGCAGCACTTACTTGCAAGAGACAACAGTAAATCTTCAAAAGGTATTTTTTGATAGACCTTCCAAGCATCAAGATCTAGATCTAATTTTTAGAGCACAGATGAGAAGGGAGAAGATCTCCAGATCCTGTCCGAGTAGATACTGTAAGAGTCCAAGGTGCTAGTGATCCTCTTCTCT